>JACDJE010000055.1:1014025-1030882 GCA_016647715.1 Pavo muticus
TACAACCAGAAACCCAACCTGGAGAAGAACCTGAAGCTCACCAACATTGTGGAGAAGTTCAACTCGCTCAACCTGGAGAAGCCGCCTTCCGTCTTGCACTGCGTCTTCTGCCGCCGGGGCCCGCCGCTGCCCGCCCAGAAGATCTGCTTGAGGTGTGAGGCCCCGTGCTGCCAGTCCCACGTCCAGACCCACCTGCAGCAGCCCTCCACGGCCCGTGGGCACCTCCTGGTGGAGGCGGACGATGTGCGGGCCTGGAGCTGCCCCCAGCACAACGCCTACCGCCTGTACCACTGTGAGGCCGAGCAGGTGGCCGTCTGCCAGTTCTGCTGCTACTACAGTGGGGCCCACCAGGGACACTCGGTCTGTGACGTGGAGATCCGGCGCAATGAGATCAGGGTGAGTCCGGTGTCCACCGAGGCCCGAGAGATGTTGTGATGATCTCCACCCAGTGGAGCGTCCATGGGTGGGATGTTTGTCTTGGCGGTTGGTTGGCCACCATGCTTGAGATTGTAGTCCCTGTGTAAGAGGTTGTGGTGGTCTCCACCCCATGGAGAAACCATGGGTGGGTGCATTTGATGGTCATCATTTGGCCACCGTGCTCAAGGTCTGTCCACCATGCTCCATAAGAAGTGCTGGGGTAGTGGTCCTGAGCCCACCGTGCTGCGAGACCACTGGGGAGAGCTTGGGGAGGTTCCCGACCATTGTAGAGGTTGCATTGGGTAGGATCCTCTTCCTAGTGGGTCTCAGCTGGGGATTCTCCCTCTGCCTCCTGGAACTGTGGGGTGCCGTATTTGTTTCCCAACAGGCTCGTGTTTGCGTAGCGCCTACCCAAAAGCCATCCTCCTGGCCAGCACCGCGGCCTGTTGTAGAGCTTTGCCAGTGCCCTCCACAGCACTGGGGCAGCCAGGAGGAAGTCGGCAGGAGCAGACATATTAGATCACGGCTCGGCCGGGCGCGGCGGGGAGGGCCAAATTGCAAGGACTGGGCCTCCCGGGGGGGTCTGCTGGGCCCTTGGTGTCCCCTTGGTGTGGGGTGGGGGTCCCGGTGCTGAGGAGGGGGTGATTGGAGGTTTCAGTCCTGCCATGGTTCAGGGTCAGCTGGCAGCCGTTTGGTGACATGCATTAAAATTTGACGGTGGGTGGTGGTGTGTGGGGGTGGGGGGGTGAGGAGCCCTGAAATGCGGATCCAGGCGCCTGGCCCCGGGATGACAAAGCTGCTGCGTGACAGGGACGTGGCCCTGGCCATTGTAAGGCTGGTGAATGTCAGAGCCCTGCTCTTCCCACCATCCTCCCCTTCCTCCCGTATGGCCGGCACCGGATGAGCTTCGTGTTGGGCATTCAGCAGAGATGTGGCTTCTTGCTCCGGGGGGCTCAGGGTTGGGTTTTGGCCAAATAGTGCTTTTTCTAATCAGGATAAAGGGGTGGCAGGGGCCTGCCCCCGGTCCCTCCGGCAGCGGGAGGCGTTTGGTTTGGGGAAAGTGAGTCGGCCGTGCCTGTGGCTGGGCCATCTGGCAGCGGCTTTCACCGTGGCTCCACGCCCTGAGGGGTATCACACAGCCCTGCTGTCTCCTTGGTGCCCCCCACCCGCCTCGACCCTTCCAGAGGGCCTCGGCGCTTGTCCGACAAATAAATATTTAACAATGAATTGAATGGTGATTACTGTAAAATGGGGATGATTTCCTGTGTATTTTAATGTTGCCAAAATGAGTCACCATTTAGCAATAAAAAAAAAAAGGAGTCATAAATAAAAATTGCAGTATAATTACTTTCCAATTGGACGGCCAGGCCTGCGGGGGGGGTGGGGGGTGGCTCCCAGCCTGAGCTCACAGGAAGGTTATTTTCCTCTCCAGGTTTTCTGGGGGAAAACCAGAGACCTCCGTGGAGGTGCCACACGCGCAGGGAGGGGAAGGACCCAGGCAGACTGACGGAGAAGGGCTGTTCTGTTTCTATTTATAGGGAATGGTTTTGGTCTCCCTCTGGCAGGGTGGGGGATCCACCCTGGCGGGCAGGGACGGGGACCCGGAGTGTTTTTCCACGTCCTTTTCCAGGACGCTTTGATCTCATCGATCCCCGCTCTCTGCGTTTTTCTGTTGCTGTGCCGTCGTTAGGGCTGGATGTTGGCATTCCAAACGACCTGGCGCAAAGCAAGGCCGAATTTTGGCCCTGCTGTGAAATCTGAGGATGTGCAGCCGGGTAGTGAAGGGTTTGTATAGTAGAGCCGCAGACTTATGGTGTGACCTTGGCCAAATCCCTTAGAACCTCTGTCACTGCGTTATCTTAATTTCCCATCTCTGCAGTGATCAGCTTGTCTCTTCTCACCATTGGGTGCTCAGCCTCGAGCTGGGGAATGGGGCAGCGGCAGGGTCCCCACTATGGCTCCTTATTCTCGTGGACCAAGAGTGTAGCTACGTCGGCCCCGAATTGGGCCACGTGCGTGTCCCCATCCTGTGTGCACTCAGCAGCGATGACTGCCTGTGTGCCGATGTCGGCATGGAATTCCCAGCTGCCGGCTGGCTCCACACCGGGGGATGTGCTCCTGGAGCATTGTGTGTCCCTGCCAGCAAGTGGCCCTGAGAGATTTGTTCCATGTACGCCTCTGGGAAGCTCGTAACTGAGAAGTGAGTCAAAGTTTGGAGGCTCAGAGCCTCCGGTGTCTGGCACATGGGTTACGGGCGTGGGATCGACCCAGTGGCAGAGGCGGCCCCGGGGGCCGGGAGACTGCAGTGCCCTCTGCCGTCATTGTTCCCTGCAGCCCACGTTGGGGGACTTTGTGTTGGGCAGGCGGGGGCTTGGAGCTCTTTGGAGAGCAGACCTAGTGCTTCCTGAGCTTGCATGGTGCCCAGCATTGTGAACCTGCAGAGCCCTGGCTCACAGCTGGGTGAACCCAAAGGTGCAGGCGTAACGCAAGCAGTAAATAAAATATGTGGTTAATCTTGCTTTGTGGGCGTATCAGCGCCTACCCCCCCTTCCCCCCGTGAGATGTTTTCTCCTTTGTTTCCTGTTTTTGTAGTGCTTAAAGAGAAAAAAAAAAAAACACGCTGACAACCCACCCTCTTTTTGTGCTTCTTGACGTGGTGTTTGTGTCGAGGTCTTGAAACAAAACATTTTTTCCTTCCATCTTTGCTGCCGGAGCCATTTACCTCCCAAACCAGGGCACGGGGGACCTTCTCCTGGGCTGAAATCAGGAAGTTCCCCCACTTGGAAGAGGACGCTCCCTAGTATTTTTGTTTGCCCAACACCAGGACAGGAGCACAAGTGGGAAGGCAGCAGCCAAAGAGGGACATGCAAAAGGGCTCACCCGAATGTTTGCTGGGTACCGCTGCGTTTGTCCCACTGCTGTATGGGATGTGGTTGGTTGTATTGCTGCTGGAGGTGCTGCCAGTGGAAGGGGTTGGCTGGGGGCTCTGCTCCTGCTTTGGTAACACTTCAAGGCTCAGAGAAAGCTTTCCCCTGACCTTGCTTCCTGCACTGTGTGGGAAGTCGGGAGAAAATCCCACTGCCTTCTGAAAACCCCAGCACGTCTGAATGAAGAGGAGGCGGACGCGCTGTGACCTGCAGGAGGTTTTGGAGCCAGCTCTTCATGGTGTCTGGCTCTGACACCGGAGGCACCTGGCAGTGTGCGTGTCCCTTGTCCCATCCCCATGCTCCCCTCTGTGCCATGGGTGCGGAGGTGGCACCCAGCAAGCCCTGGTGCTGCGGACACGGGGTCGGCCTTGCCGCAGGCTTGAGCTGCTGTAGGTCGATTTACTCTGGAACAGGTTTGGTGACTTGCTATGGGGTGGATTTTTATGGGCTCACTTATTTTCCAGATGAGTTGTTTATGAGGAGTGTGGCATGCAGCCCACGGAGGCACTGTGAGCACAAGGACCCAAGTTCTCAGGTGTGAATTGAGCGCTGTGGGCTGGTGCCTGGCAGGCGCTCCCCAGAGCTCTCTGAATGTAGCTGGTCCCCGTAGTAGGCCCTGCATAACAGGGACTGTGCAGGTCTTTGAGCTGGAACCAGCATTTGCCCTCCTGGGGTCTGGACGCAGGGCCTTTTCCTGCTGAGCTTGAGCACTTCTCTTGCATGTAGCCTGTCAAGTCCCCAGCAGTTGCTTGCTTTAGACCTGCAGCCACAAGTTGTCTGCACAGTCACCCGAGAAGTGACAGTGGAGGTGGGGGACACAAGCATCCAGTGCCTGCGGTGGGAGGAAGGAGGTGAAGAAGAGGAGGAGGGGCCGTGCTGAAGGATGCTCTCTTCCCACAGTGGGAAGTGTTATGTGGATGGGTGCTGGGGAGGAGCAAGGTGGGAGGGGGAAAGAGTCATCTGAAAGGCTCAAGCCAGGGATGCAGGAGTAGAGATGTGGCACTGGGGGACGTGGCTTGGTGGCCGTGGGGTGGGTTGATGGTTGAACTTGGTGATCTTAGAGGTCTTTTCTGACCTGAATGATTCTATGGTTCTTCCCATTCCTCAGCCTCCCGGGAGCCAGGGAACATGGGGAACCTCCTCTTCCCCTCCCATGGCTCTGGCAAAGCGCTGACCGCGAGCCGTCCCCAGAGCCACGGTGGTACCCAGGAGCCCACGCTGACGGGCCCCTGCCCCTTCCTGAGCGGGGCAGAGCTCCGGGGGGCGGGAGGAGGAGGCAGATTTCCATGGCTCACAAAGGGCACAAGCGATCAGATCCGTGCAACTGCCCAAGAATAAAGAGGCTCTTACATTGCCGGCTGCCCTGACCTCTCTGCGCTCTGTTCGAGGGGACAGCGTGTGACCACACAGGGATTTCTCGGCTGCACTTTGCAGGGGGGCAGCGGGCTTCAGTCCCCAGCTCTGCCTGCACACTGCCGTGTTTTTGCTTTTTTGGCTGGTTACCTGTCTGTTTGCTGGAAATCTTGGTATGCGGCCGTAATTTTTCTTTCCTTCTCTTTAATTTCTTGTAATTTTTTATTTTATTTTTTTAAAATCTGACCCTGAAACGGGGCTGAGAGCAGCAGTGCTTCCAGAGCAGGGACAAAAGTAACCAGGAAACACAGGGCCAGAGAGGAGGGATCGACACCGAAACAATGAAATAGCCAAGCAAGGGAAGGCTGAATGCTCAATAGCACAGGGCTTTGCAGAAATGCCTGGCTAGTGCAGTTTTTTATAATCAGCTTCTGTGCTGGGCTGGCCTGCAACAGTAGTGTGATGGGGGAGGAATGCTTTGAATTAGCTGGATGCCAGAATTAATTCTGTCAGAATTCAAATGTACATGTATGTACAGATTTATAAATAAACACTTGGAGCTAGATGCTGCTTTGCCATGCAGGCTCTGGGGCAGAATCTGGTCTGGCCTTGCTTTTTTCTTGGGGGGAAAAACGGAAATGCTGCGGGTCTGCAGCAGTGGCTGGTGACTTTGTCAAGTTACTGCGTTCATCGGCAGCCTGCAGGCTGGGGAGGTGCTGGCTTGTTGCAGGAAAGGGGTGGCTTGATGGAGCCAGAGCTTGGGTTTGTGTGGTGTGGTACCCAACTGAAGCTCCATTTGCTGGTAGGGAAGATAGGGCAGATGCTATGGGGAGCTGTGGGGTTTGTGGGACACAGGCAAGGGGTGTCCTCCCCTTCCCTTCATCCATAGGAGGAGGTCTGGTAGGGGCACCTAGCCCTTCTATGCCCAGGAGGGCTGAAGGCACCGTGATTGGGAACGGGAGGAGATGCCTGCTCCCAAGCATGGAGGGATGGGCGGTTGTTTGCAAGCACGAGATGCTGGATGCACGCGAGAGATGTTACATCTGTCCTCCAGATGAACTCCGGGAAGAGGTTCCCAGTGCTGGATCCTTCCTGATAAGGGCAGCTCTGGCCCCTTCTCACCAGGGGACCGTGCCTGCCTGCTCTCTGCCTTGTGATGTGCCTGTGGTGGTGACAGGAGTGAAGTCTCTGTCTCAGAGCAGCGCCCTGCTGTTCTGGAGCCGTGGCTCCTGCGTACCACGCTCTCAAAATGCTCCATTTGCTGGTCCGGTGCACCACAACTGCCAGAAAATACATAAATTAGCACCAAGTGATTTAATTCCTCTGCGTTTTTTCCCCATCTCCACGCTCTCTCTCTCCCAGTACCTCTCTTGTCTCAGCTCCCTGCTCTGTGCCTGCTCTGGGGGGGTGGCTCCAGCGCGGGTTGCAAACAAGCGAGCTGCGGATGGCTCCAGATGAGGCAGTTGGCAGGGAGTGATGTTCCGGATGGCTGTGTCTCTCTGAAATATGAGTACACGCTGTCAGGCCAGCCGGCTGCAGGACACAGCGCTGGGCTGCCCCTCTCCCCCCTCCCCATTGCACTGCATCCCCCCGGTCCTGCTCTCCTGCTGGGTGACCTGGGAGCTCCATCCCAGTGCTGGAGCCCCGTATCCTAATGGAGAGGCAGCTTCTCTGCTGTACAGCAGCTTCAGCTGGTTATTGTATGGCTCCAAACCCCCGACCCCCACAGCCCCGCTGTTGCTCCCGGTGCTGGAGCTGAGCTCTGGGCTTTGGTGCTGGGCCACACGTCGACCAGTATTGATCGTGCTGGGGGTGGGCAGCTATTTTTGTGGCAGTGCTGCAGGCTCTTGGGTTTTTGCTCCTGGATGTGCCGGGGGTGGGGGGTGGGGTGGCTGGAGGGGGCTTTCCCGTGTTCACTGCCATGTCCTTGGGCTCCGTACCCTCCTGCTGGAGGGGGCTGCATCCCTTTCCCCGCCCGTATCCGCGGCTGTTGGGTAGGAGCAGGCTTTCCCTGCAGGTGAAACTCCTCTGCACTCAGACAAAGGGATGGGGGTGCGGGTGCCTCCCTTTGTTCTCTGTCCTGGTACACCCAGCTCCGCCAGCAAAAGCCCCTACACGCATGGCTCTCAGGTGGACGGAGGGGAAGAAATATTCCATGAGGTCCCCTGCCTTGTGCTGTCCCTTTGGGGAGGGGGCTGCTCCCCCCATCCCTCCCTCCTTTGATGCTGTCAGGCCCTGTGATGGTGGGGGTGGCTGGATCTGGGGGGGATTACCACAGCTCTCCTGCACTGTGTTGCTGGGTGTCTGTCAGAGAGGGACTTGGTGTGGGGTAGGGGCAGGATCTGCCCCAGGATGCAGTGGGGACGCCTTTTGGGGTTGTGTTCTGTTCCTGTCTCAGCCTGCTGGGGCATCCAGGCAGGGGACTGGAGGTGATGCCCTGTGTGTCCTGCAAAGGCCACCCCTCTCTGAACCCATCATCCATCAAGGTCATGAGTCCAATGGGCAAAACTAGGGCCAGTCCTTGAGCCTAGGCTTTCGTAGCCCTTTGGTGGGATGGAAATTGCCCCCGCTCACAGCCATAAGTATATGCACAGCCCCCAGGACCTTGCTGGGCTGGGACCCCATGGGCTGCCCCCACCTCAGTGGTTCTGCCCTTGGTCCTCCCTGAGGTCCGCTTGTGGCTCCTGGTATCTGTCAGCACATGCAGCGCTGATCACTGTTTATTGAGGTGCTTTTGCAGTCATCTAATAAATAACACCAAGGCGACAAGCAAAAGCAAAACCGTCATCTACATGTTCAAGCTGGAGCTTCCTTGGGAAACATTCCTCCTTCCCAGAACGCAAGGCTGAGCTTTGCTGGAGAGAACGATGGGAAGCATCCAAGCAGACAGCCTTCACGCTGCCCGCAGTCGTGTGTCGTCGCGGCACAGGAATTTGAGGAAAGCATCTTGCTTCCTCTGAGCTGGGACTGGGCTGGAGGACGTGGGGTGGTGGGAGCCCGTGGGGTGTGGACCCCGAGCTGTGGTGTGCAGGGAGCGAGAAGCGGTCACGTGCACCAGGCAGCACATGGGTTTTCTGGTGGGCACATGCTCTGGGGCTGGACCTGCCCCTCTAGAAAATGGCAGCACAGCCCCAGCTGGAAATGGCTCCTCTGGCTGCACGCTGTGCACTGCCCATCCTGCGTGGCTCCAGCACATCCCTTAACCTTTGTGCTCCACTGCATCCCCTTTAAAAGAGGATAATGAAAGCGAAAGAGGGAAGCGGCGGGTGCTGGAGGCACCTTGGGCTGCCAGGCTTGATAAAGTGCTGCTGATGTGCTGGGGACACTCGGAGCCAGGCTTTGAGTCTGCAGATCAAATGCCAGGTCCATCTGCCCTCAGATTTCCTCAGGGCTGCTCTGCTTTGCCCAGCTCCGCGGCGCTTGCGTGGAGTGAGGGCAGCCAGCAAAATCCCTCTTGTTTGGGGTTGGAGGCTGAGCTTCACACATAGCTCGTGCAGGCTGGCGGCACTGGCAGGGAGCAGAGCAGGTCCTTGCTCCTGGGAAGGATGGAGCTGGCAGGGTCCGAGCTGCCGGGCTCTCATCTCCCATCAGATCTGGAAGATAGATGACACCTTGGGGGCTAGAGATCGATAATGTCAGAGGCTGGCCTGTAATCAGGCGAGATTAAAAACCAATGACAGGCGTCCTCCCAGGAGCAGCAGTCAGCATGTTGAAGGAGCATGGTGGGGACTGCATCCAAGCACCTCCCCAGCAATGCCTCTGACATCGAGCAGGTCTGCTGCAGCACCCCATCCCCTATCCCCGTGAGCTGGGCATGTGGGGAAGACAAAAGCAAGCCAGCATGGGGCTGGTGTGCGGGGCTATTAGGTGCTGGGGTGGATTGGAAAAGCAGGAAAGGGGATGGCAAGGCTGTGTGGTGAGACTGCGGGGCTGTGGGTACCGCCTTGTAAAGACGCTTGGTTTTGAGGATGGGATCAGAGAGAGGAGTTTGGGGAGTGCTGGTGGCTAGTGACTTTGCTTGGATCCATTGGTTTTACCTGCTTTTGTTTATTAACCAAGGCCAGATGCACATGGGCAGTGGTGGGCAGTCAGGGCACACAGTCACATTTTGAGGCGCTGGTTTTGGGGTCACCTTCCCATGTGGGCAGCGGCCCACCACAGTGGAGGAGGTTGAATTCATTTATTTGCAAGAGCAGATTGCTATAAACTCCTGCCCCTTTTTCCTGTGCGTCCTTCAAGGGGTGTGCAGTCCTTTGCCGTGCTCGGGCTCGGAAATAGGATGTTTCTATTCCTTTCCAAAGTCAAGGGCAATGAAAGGAGAAGGGGCTGTGCTGCCCTGCACACTGGGAGCTGGAGGTGCCGGCTGCCTTTGCCCTGGGCTCCTCTTCCCCTTCCTCCCACTCCCCGCCTGGAAGCCTGGTGCTGTGAAGTAATGCCTGCTGACACCGTGCTGTGCCGGGGGCGAAACAGGGAGCGCAGGGAGCTGGGGAGTGGGCTGTGTGCTGCGGGAGCTGGGGGCTTGCCTCTCCTTGGGCTGCCTCAGGGCTCCGTGCATCTCTTTGGTTACAGTCATGTCATGAGCACGCAGGGCTCAGCAGCTGGCTGGGTGGGAACTACGGGTCCCAGTGTGCTCCCCAAGGGGAGCGTGGGGCTGTGGGATGTATGGTCCCCTCTGGTCTGGCATCACCGTGCTGCGGAGCCCAGGTCCCTGCCTCCTGCTCCAGACTGGATACAAGGATCAGTCTTTTACAGTAAGGGCAGTGAGGCACTGGCACAGGTTGCCCAGAGAGGTGGTGGCTGCCCCAACCCTGGAGACACCCAAGGTCAGGCTGGAGGGGCTCTGAGCACCTGATGGAGCTGTAGGTGTCCCTGTTCACTGCAGGGGAGTGGGACTGGATGGCCTTTACAGGTCCCTTCCAACTCAAACGATTCTATGCTTCTCTGCTCCGCCAGTCTCCAGCTCGGCCCTTCTGTGTCACCGAGCCGGGGAGGGGATTCGGTCCTATTCTTACTCATTTGCAATGTAAATATTTTGATCCCGAGGACGTTGCTGGGAGCTGGGTGTCACGTCGAGGAGCGTGATTCATTCATGCTGCCGCCGCTCGGAGCACAATGAGGCGGCGCTGGGACTGATCCCATGGATTTCCTGCGAGCACGGCTGGCGGGGAGATGGGACGTCACGTTTGGCTGAGCCCTCTTTGCTCCATCCCTGCGAGCCACGAGGGCTGTGCCCTGCCCAGGCCTTGCCACCTCCCAGCTCCCATGGCCACAGGCTTTGCGCTTGGTCCATCCATCCCTCGCTTTCCTCGCGGGGGCTCTGCTCCCTGTGCTGGGATGACGGCAGGGCGCGAGGGCAGGCGGTGCTGGGGCCGATCCCTGCATCCCTTGCACGTCTCCATCGCGTGCAGTGAGTGCTGCCCCGTCCCCACTGCGCTCGCGGCCAGGTGCGGCTCTGGATTCGTTCTGGCACCCTTCGTTAGTCCGTGTTTGTTCACGCCGCATTTTTCTTTCTGCTGGCTTGTTTGGACACGCACTGGTACATTCACGGCACTCAGGCGGTAACGTGAGGCTCTTTCCCATTAGGAAAGGGGCCAGGATTTGGGGGGCTGGGAGGGTGGCTTAAGCAGTAGTTTCTGAGATATTTCCTCCCGCTGCCACACCCTGCGTGAAAGAGCAATATCCGCGGCTTCAGCTGCTATCGCCCGGCTCCGAATGTCTCTCTTTTAATATAGATTGGTATCATTTTGCATTTTAAAGTAAAAACATGCTGCAAGCTGCAGACAGCTGTCGGTTGGCAGCTTTGTTTGAACATCTGGTGTTGCTGGGCTGCTGTTCAGCACGCTCTGACTACGGGATTCATAAAGATTAGAATCCGGGCGCTCGGATTCTCAACAGCCACCACCTCGCAAAGACGGGGCGGGGGAGAAAACCCAGCGGCTTCCCTGCGAGGTGGCAATGTGGGGGTCTCTGGTGTGTTGCGCCGCGGTGCTCGGCCCACAGAGCCCAGCAATGGGGTGCTGCAGAGGTGCCTGTTGGACGCGTCGTTTCCAGAAGAAATGGGGTCCTCCTCCTTGACTCAGCCGCTGAGATCGCCACGGCTGTACGCCCAGTCCATCCCCGTGCTCTCCCGTGGGCAGGTCACAGCACTAAGCAGCCTCTAAGCCTCTAACAGGTTTTGTAGATCTTGTTAGTTGATCTGCATTTTTGCAGAGCTCTCTGGACGCAGCCCATCGGCGCGTAAGTCACCTTGACTTGCCGTGAGGCGTTGACTCCCAAGTCACTTTCAGGCTCCATTTCTCAGTCGGAGGTGCACAAAAGAAATGAGTGCCCTCTTATCTTTATTAGGAAAAAAAAAAAAGCTGCCTGGAGAAACGTAGCTGTGCTCTGGTTGGTGCAAGCCAGTAACCGAGGTGCATGTAAACCTGTTCTGCCCTTGTTGGTGTTGATTTAACTTACCAGTACAAATTAGAATAGCCTTGAGCAGTTGGAAGTTTAACTGCATCGGTTAGGAAGAAAAAAGTCACTGCCTTGGAATGAAAGTGGGGATCTCTCTCTCATGCTGCCCTGAGCCCAGAGAGGAGCTCTGTGCCGTGGGCACAGCCAGGCCCCTCGGTTCCAGGACCCCAAACTGGGCAGTGATGGGGCACGTGGCCATGGGTTGTCACCTCCACACTAATGGACGATGGCGGGGCACGTGGCTGTTGGTTGTCACCTCTGCGTCAGTGGACAATGATGAGGCACGTGGCCATGGGTTGTATTCTTCGCACTGATGGACATCCCTGCAGCTGGGACATGGGAGCCACCAGCCACATGGGTAGCACTGCAGGTGGCACCTGGGTGCCCTCCATCTGGGTCCAAGTCCTTGGTTGGTCCCTGGGAGCAGAGTCAGCCCCTGTCCGCCTCACTGAGCCGTGGGGCAAGAGGACCAGGGGCTGTGGTTGAGGGCTGAGACCTTGCAGGCTCGTGTCAAGCAGAGGTCTTTGGGCAGGGGAGAGGCAGCCTTCAGCAGGAGGGAGGGAGAGGCTGGCTGCATTTCAGCCCTGCGGGGAGAATGCTCTGAGATCACACAGGCCAGCTGGATCTTGAATCTGAGATGTTTATTTGGAAGAGGGAGCGCGGGTTTCTCAATTGTACAGGGGCTGCAGATGGGGGTAGGCTGGCTGCCGGGCGATGGGAGTGGGTCTGCATGGGATGGTTGCATTGGAAGGCAAAGGCATCTCGCCAGGACAGCCTGGGACAGCACTGGGCTGCAGCACACAGCAGCCTGGAGGGTGTTGGGATCCACTGGGGGTGAGCGAGACGGCAGCGGATGGAGGCAGGACTGGGGGTGCTGCCAAAGCCTGCTAGTTTCTTCATGAGGATTATGGAAGAACAACTCATGGATGATACGGCGCAGCAGCATGATAGAGGGCTGGTGCGAGGGGCAGGGCTTTGTGATATGACCAAGTTACAACCTCCTGTTGGGACTGCCTCTATGAAATGAGAGACTGAAGAGGGAGAAAAGAAGGTTAGGGCCCCCACAGCTTCCATCTGAACTGATAGAAACTTTCATCCCGGAGGATGCTGCTGCAGGAAAATGGCGACAGCCCTCCTGAGCATCATGCTTGGAGGAAGCTGGGGTCTAAAGGAATGGAAGCAGGAGCTGGGAGCTGCGCTGCATGGCCGGGAGCTGGGCTGTCCCCACCCCCTGACACCAGGGAAGTGTCACCTGGCTCCCTGCTGGTGTGGCCAGACAGAAGGCAGAGCCCCAAATAATCCCTGCAGCAGGAGGAAGCAGGGGCTGGGGAGGCGAATGGATGGCCTCAAGGTCCTTCTGAAGGTCGCTGCTGGACCGAGAATAGGTCCCCATTTCCCAGCCTCCAGTATCCTGCTGCCAGCCTGGGCTGTGCAAGGCCTCCTGGTTTCCCCCTGCTCACAAGGTTTTCCTTGCTGCAGCTATAAACAGGGAGAAGAGCATCCTGCAGGACAGGCCCAGCCCCAGGGCCGGGGGCACCAGCATGTCCCCACACCTGCAAGTTGTGGCTGGGGGGAGCGCCTGACTGAAGTCCCTGCTGGAGGGGGCAGCGGGGATGGGGCATGGGGTGCTGGGGTGATTACAGGAGATAGGAATTGGGGTTCTGTCCTGTGTTTTCTCCTCCTGGAGTGCTCAGTGCCTTGCAAGGAGGTGGGATGGGATTGCTTGGTGTGAGCAAAGGGCTCTCTGGTGCTCCCAGCTCTGGATATCCCAGGCAGCTCCTCTGCCCTACCAGGGATCAAGCAGCCCCAGTTCTGCACGAGAAGCAGCACAAGAAAAGCAAAACCCCACACTCAGGGCAGCGGGGGAGACCTGGTGCTCCATCCTGAGCCCCCCCACCCCACTTACTGTAAGTGTGTGCAAGATGAAACCCCAGCAGCAAACACTTCCTTCCTGTCTCTGTAAGGCAATCAGCTCCTGACGGTGCTGAGGGGCTTTGCAAGAGCCGCGTGTGCCTGGCTGGTCAGCATGAGACCCCCGGGGTCTGTGAGGTTCCCAGATCTGGGGGTCTCCCTCTGCCCTGGGCTGGATTTGAGGGATCTCCTTTGTCTGGGGGATGTGTGGGCTCTGCCCATGATGCTGCAGCGCTAGGGGACATCCTCAGGATGGACCAGAATAGCTCTGCATGTGGGTTTTTCTTAGAAAATCAGTCAGTGGGTGTGAGGCCGGGCGGCTGTGTCTGTGCGTCCCTCCCTGCCGCCGGTTTTTGCACATTAGCATTCAGCAGCGCGACCTCAGGCCCAGCTCCAGCCCCGTGGAGCTCCGTGCCGGGATGCTCCTCAATGGGTGCCCTTGATGCAGGTCCGCGCTCCGCTGCAGGTGGCTGGAGCCATTCCCGAGAAAAGCATCTGTCCTCCGCCGCTCCTCTGCTCCCGTCCCACCTTCCTCCTCCTCCTCCTCACCCATCCTGCCCCGCTCCCTCTGTCCCATCCTTCCGGTGGTGGCGCACAATGTCCCCATTCAGGCGGTGGCTGCGCTTTGGTGGTGGGGGGACGGCGCGGGGCCACGGGAGGAGGACGAAGGGAGCGATGTGCCTGGCCCCAGCCAGCTGCAGGGCTTCTGCTCCCTCCCACACCCCAACCTCCACGGGTTTGGGGCTTTAGAAGTACTCCTTACAGCCCTGGTTGGGGCCTGGAGCCGTGCGGTGACCCTACATCACTGGAGCTGTCACCATGGCACAAGCTCTGCCTTATTTCTCGCTGCACCTTTGTTGGTTTTGCTCTTGGGTCTCAGCTGTTTTTGCTGGTTTTTTTTTCCATGAGAAAGGGGCGAGATCCCATATAATTCTGTCAGAACAAGCTGGCATCCAGCAGCCAGCACTGCCTCACTTGGAACCCATTGGATTGGGGTGGAACAGCCTGACCACAGATTAATACATTAATTAATTTGTCACATTAGTTCACATCTGTCGACACTGAAATACAATATTTCTCTGTGCTGGGGAACTCCATTTATAACTGTGGTTGGAGATAACAGATTTGTGATTGAGGAGGGCCAGTCCTCATGGGATCTGAGGGGCTCCTCCAAAACCCACAGCCGGAGGGCCCCTGGCACCTTCCATGCCTCAGAACATGAATTGGAGCTGCTCAGAGCCTGGGAAGGGCTAGTGTGGGGAGAATGCGCACGGAGAGAGCTGCAGCCATCCCAGCACCAAGGTCATGCATGAAATATGAGAAATTACCCTGAGAAATTCTGATCCTGGAGGAGGAGGAGGAGTTCATGACTTCAGAAATACCAGATTTGGGAGGGGATGGAAGGGAAAGGGATATATTTTCCTTTTCAAAATACTGAAGGAATTCAGCCTGCGCTGCAGAGACAATGAGATTTCACCCCTCAGTGCCAAAAGGGCAGTTTGTACCCGTGTGTCCTGGTTGGGTTTCAGTGGCTGTGGGTGAGAAACTCCCAGTCCCAGGCACAGATGGGATGGAGCTGACAGTGCGTGCCCAGTGCTGCTTGGTCCATCAATCCCTGCAGCATCGTCACATCCTGGGGCTGGTGGTGTCCCCATGGCCACATCCATGTGTCTGTGCAGTGTGGGTGCACACATGGGCACTGTGGCGTGCAGCTGTGAGCAGGAGGATGGGGTTTATTTAGCTCCTCGTTATTATTAGCAGTGAGAGCTGCTTTTGGGGCGATGGCTGTGCCATGCAGCCCGGGTGGAGGTGCCCCAGCCCTTAAGGAAAACAACAGGATGGAGAAGGCTTCCAGTTCCTGCTCCGAGCGGAGTTGGAGGTGACAGCCTTTCCCCACGACGCAATTAATCCCGGCAGCGCTTCTGCCGCCCTCCCCCTCCCACCTCATCCAGGAATTAATTACTTGATTATAAATCCCCGGGTGGCGGTTTATAATAGCAATAATCCCCTCGAAACTCATCCTTGCTGCCGCTTTCTGCCCGTCTCACCCCCACCGCCAGAGCCCCTCTGTGCTGGGGGTCAGGATCCTTCATGCGGCCAGGGCTCACCTCGATGGCGTTCTGTCCCAGTTCTTTGGTGCTCGCTGGGGCCCAGCCCCGGGGTAACACAGCTCGGTGCCTCCTCTCTCTGTCCCTCCTGATTACACTGACACTGGCTCTGAGGCTTGTCACAGTGGCGGGGATGGGAGAGAGGATGTGGCGTGGCGTGGGGTGCGTGGGAGGGATGAGGATGGCTCACGGCGGCCACTGGGGGTGGGTGATGGGCATCCAAGTGGTACTTCCATAGCGGGAGATGAATCCTTCCATGTGTCTCCCCAGGGCTTGGCTGGGACCAAACTGAGTGGTGGAATGATACTCATGGGGCTACCTCTAAGGTTCCCAGCCCCTAGAGCTTCATGTGGGCATCCTGGGTTGAGAGCCCAGGATGAGCTCAGCTTTGCTCTGGGATGATCCCAGAGCTCGGCTCTGACGGCTGCTCCTCTCTTCTTCCCCTGCAGAAGATGCTGATGAAGCAGCAGGACCGCCTGGAGGAGCGGGAGCAGGACATTGAGGAGCAGCTCTACAAGCTGGAGTCTGACAAGCGGCTGGTGGAGGTAACGGGGCCAGCACCAAGGCCGGCACCCCGTGGGACTGGGATGGGCAGTAGGGTGGGGATGGGGAAGTGTCTGGGTGTCCTGCAGTGTCACAGAGGTTTGGGGCTGCCAAGGAGCTGACTCTGCTCCATCCCCCAGGAGAAGGTGAGCCAGCTGAAGGATGAGGTGCGCCTGCAGTATGAGAAGATGCACCAGATCTTGGACGAAGACTTGCGGAAGACCATGGAGATCCTGGACAAGGCCCAGGCCAAGTTCTGCAATGAGAACGCAGCCCAGGTCCTGCATCTCAATGAGCGCATGCAGGAGGCCAAGAAGCTCCTCAGCTCTGTCCAGGTCATGTTTGACAAAACCGAGGATATCAATTTCATGAAGGTGAGAAACCTGTGCCAGGGTGGGAGGTGGCCACAGGCCGGGTTTGGTGGTGGGGAGGCCTGGCTCACAATGAGGGGCTGGGGACGCTGGTCCGGTGGAGCAGCCAACATCTCTAGAGGGTTCAGTGGTGCCCAGTGCGATTGGTGCAAAGAGGGGACAAAGGGGTTTGGGACTCAGTGCCCCTTCTGGGCCCTGCCAAATTTGTGGCTCACCCAGATGGGGAAGGCGGTGGGATGCCCAAGGACCAGGTGGCTCTACCACCTCCTGGTCCCCTGCTGGCTCTGGTGTGACCACCATGAGCGTGGGGCGATCCAGGAGTGCTGTGGGCTAGCGCATCTTGCATCCATGGGATGTGGAGGCTTCCTCTTGCCCTGGCCTCAGACACCAGGGCACTGTGTCCCCTCCTGGGGGGACACAGAAGGTGACACCAATAGGGAGGTGGATGCTGGGATGAGGACTCACTGACCAGGGCTTCTCCTTCCCTTCCTAGAACACCAAGTCCGTGAAAATCCTAATGGACAGGTGAGTGCAGCGAGCGTGTTTGGAGAAGGGGGCTGTTGTGAGGTGCGGCAGCATGACCTACAGAGGCAGAGCAGGACTGGGGATGCTGCAGGGCCTCTGTTTCCCTCTCCATCTCCAGAGTGAGCTGGGCTGGCAGTGCTGGAGTTGCCCTGAGCCACTGGGGAGGGGCCTGGGGGTAACGGATGGGAGCAGCTCCTGGGGAAGAAATTCAGCCTCAGAGGGGGTGGGGAAAGGAGCCCGGCGGGG
>JACDJE010000055.1:1030896-1136235 GCA_016647715.1 Pavo muticus
GGGGGGGGGTGGACCCACCCCCGTGTGTGTTCTGTCCCTCACCTCTCCTCTCTGCCTCTGTCTCAACAGGACCCAGAACTGTACTGGTGGCAGCCTGCCCCCACCCAAAATTGGCCACCTCAACTCCAAGCTCTTCCTGAACGAGATCGCCAAGAAGGAGAAGCAGCTCAGGAAGCTGCTGGAAGGTGGGTGAGGTGGGAGCACCAGGGCAACAGGGCTTGGCTGCCTCCCACATCCAGCACTGGGCATCCTGCAGGTCCCAGCACGAGAAGTTGGGGAGGGCTGTCAGGCTGCAGGGACCCTCTGTGGTCCAGATTAGGACATGGAGATGCTGTGAAGGCACTCTGTGGCTTGTGGGATGGATGCACGCTTGGTGATGCCTTGCTTTTCCCGTGGGTCCGGGGCCATCGGGATGGCAACCTGACATGGTCCCGTTCTCCTATTCCCCCCGCAGGTCCCCTGAGCACCCCCGTCCCCTTCCTGCAGAGCATCCCCATGTACCCCTGCACCGTCAGCAACTCCGGCGCGGAGAAGCGCAAGCACTCCACCGCCTTCCCCGAGGGCAGCTTCCTCGAGCCATCGTCCGGGACTGTGGCCAGCCAGTACATGAGCCAGGGCGCGTCGGCCGGCGAGGGGCAGTCCGCACAAGCCATGGTGCCTTGTAGCTCCACGCAGCACATTGTAGGACTTCCCAGCGGCCCGCAGCCGGTGCACTCGGGCTCCGTCTTCAACCCATCTCACTACCCCAACACCACATCATCTCAGCAGTCCGTGCTCTCGCAGTACGGCGGGCGCAAAATCCTCGTCTGCTCGGTGGACAACTGTTACTGTTCCTCGGTGTCCAACCACAGCGGGCATCAGCCCTACCCGCGCTCGGGGCACTTCCCCTGGACAGTCTCCTCACAGGAGTACTCCCACCCGCTGCCACCCGCGCCCGCCGTGCCCCAGTCGCTGCCGGGACTTGCCGTGCGGGATTGGATTGACGCGTCCCAGCAGCACGGCCGGCAGGATTTCTATAGGGTGTACGGCCAGCCCTCGGCCAAACACTACGTCACCAGTTAACCCGGCGGAAGACGCGTCGGAGAGAGGAGTTGGGCTTCGTTTGGACTTTCTGTTGGTTTTCTTTTCTTTCAAATTAAACCCAGCGTCCTTCCGCCTCGCGCCCCTCCAGGATTTTGGGGAGGGTTCGTCTCTCATCTCCTTTATATTTTCATTTTTAAATGAAATAATAATGCTTATTTCCTTTCAATTCTTTTTAATTTAATTTCGGAATGTCCCTCCTGCCCCTTGCTGGAAAAGATGAGGGGGGAATTACGGAGAAGCAGTGGATGGGGATCTCCGTTGGGCGCGTTGCCCTCGCTCGCTGCCAACACCTCCGAAGGGACAATGGCACCTTCTCTGCTCCCACTTCTCTCAGTTATCCTTTTGGTTTGGTTCAGTTTCCCCCTTCCCCGACCCTTCTTTTTCCCTTTTTAAAATGAAAGAAAAAAAAAAAACCTATCATGGATTCAGTATGAAATGATACGTGTAGATTTGGGGTTTGTTACGTTGTTTTTTTAAGGCTGATTTTTTTTGTGTTAAAGGCCACCACCTCTCACACGTCTCGGCGTTGGTTGGTTTTGGTTTGGTTTTTTTTTTCCCTCCCCTCCTTCTTCTTTCAGAGATTTGTAAATACACAATGGCAGGAAATTTAATGCACAAAAAAGAAAAAAGAAAAAAAAAAAAAAAAAAAAAAAAAAAGGGAAAAGAAACTTTAAAAAAAACAAAACCACGAATAAATAATAATAAATAAAAAAAAAAAACAAAAAACAAAAAAACTGTTCTAGTTTTCAGGAGGGGAAGTGTTGCCAAACGCACCCCCCCGCGTATCGCTGATGCAACTTCCTGTAACAAGCACTTTGTATAAAAAAAAAGTGGACTTCCTGCTATAAGGCACAGGTATTTATTCTGTAACCAATTTTAGAACACACACACACGCACACACACACACACACACACAAATATTCAAATAAATGTGATCACTTAGTGCAACCGCCTCGCTCTGCTGCGCTCTGCCCGGTGCGGCTCCGCGGGGCTCTGGGTTCTGGGGAGGAGCAGCACTGGGGTCGGGATGAGAGCCCCCGAGCCAGCCCAGAACCCAACGTGCCCCGTAGGGCCGCGGGTCCCCTCCCTGGGTTCATCTCCCAGGGGGACGCTGGAGGGGTGACTCTCCCAGCCTGTGAGGATGTGAGTCAGGCGCAGGGCTGCGTCCTGCCCGCGGCCTCTGGAACAATCCCCATTGTGGCGGCACAGGGATGAGGATGGAGACGGTGGCTTTGCTGCCTGCAGCAGGATTGGGCATGGCAACAGCCCCAGCCCTGCGGGAAGGATGGGGAAATGATGTCGTGCGGGGCTGAGCTGCTCTTCCAGGTGAACGGAGGCTGGTGGAGGGGAATGGAAGCCAGTGGGGCCAATCCAGGGGAAAACTGGGGCAATGTAGGAGAATGGAAGCCAACAGAGGGGAATGGAAGCCAATGGGGCCAATCCAGGGGAAAAAGAGTAGCACCCTCTATTGGGGCAATAGAGCGGAATGGAGGCCAGCAGAGGGGAATGGAAGCCAATGAGGCCAATCCAGGGGAAAACTGGGGCAATAGAGGGGAATGGAGGCCATCAGAGGGGAATGGAGATCAGCAGGGCCAACAGAGGGGAATGGAGGTCAGTGGGGCCAACAGAGGGGAATGGAGAGGCCACTACAGCCAGTGGAGTGGAATGGAGGCCAAGGGGGCCTATCCAGGGAAAAATGGGGCTTTCTGGAGGCATTCAGGGATTTCTGTCATTCTTTTCAGGATTGGGTTTCTCTGCATTTTTTTCTTTACTCTCCCAGCTGTCCTCATCCTCCTCTTCTGCGCAGCTGTGGGCATTAAGGCACCTGTTGCCTATAGATGGGGCTCTGGGACATGTCCCCACCTGTCCCCATGCCTCACTGGAGCCCCAAACCCAGAGCTGAGCCTCAGTACAAACCCCCAGCCACTGACAAGACCCCAGCACTGAACTGTGTGATGGCACGTGGGGACGTGGTGGCCTCGTGGTGGGACCAAGGGGGTAAGCCCGGTGCTGTGGGGTTCTGCTGATGAATGGCTCCATCTGAGGGGAGAGGAGGAGGGGGCGAGTGGGAGCCATCCATAAGCAGCTCGAGTTGTGAATGGAAGGAGATGGATTGGGAGCCGGGTGAAAACATGTCACACGGCGGAAAGAAAAATGAGCAGCTGAGCCGGACCAAATAGGTGTCTGATGAAGGACATGGGGCCGGGTGGAAAAAGGATCACGGGGCCGGGGGAGGCTGATAGGGAACAGCTGGGGCTGGGCACACACATCTGGTGGAGTGGCGAGGGGAGAGGTGGCACCAACACTTGGGTTGTCCCCTGTCCGTCCGTTGGCGCATCATGGGGACATCATGGGGACGTTTCCAGCTCAGCCCCAGGAAGGGTGCAGCTCTGGGGCTGTGGCAGCAATGGGGTCAGGTCCCCTCCCACGTTTCCTCTAGCTTTAGGGACATACCCCACTGGGGCTCCACCGTGTCAATGGGTCCCCAGGTGGAGGAGCCTCCTCCACCATTTGCGTACACCTAAATGACGATCAGCATAATGAGAGTGAATGCAAACTGAGCTCCCAGTTTGCCACCAACTCCTTTTTTTAACCTTGAAAAGGGTTTCAGCACAACCGTGCTCTGGCACCTGTACTCTAGTGCGTTGGGGACCCCAGACCCAGCCCAGGTGCAGCACTCAATGCCATCAGATGGAAACCCCTCATCCCCATGGAAGGACAGGTGCCACCATGCCACAGTGTGGCTTCCAGGAGCCTTTTTGAGCTGAGGACCCCCCCAAGACCCCCATCACTCCAGGACTCCCCCGGGAACGTGGCCCCATGCTTAAACATGAGGGGTATATTTAGACGCTGTCAATTTAAGTTTGTGCATCAACCTTATAAATATGAAAGCCCATCTCGGAGAGATGTTTTAAGATACCTCATCAGCCCTTGGAAAATATGCAGGAATATTAATTAGCCACATTTGGGTATTATCTCATAATGAATAAATGAAGAGACGCGCTGTGGAAGATAAAGCGCTGTCGGCTCGCCGGGTTTTCTAAGAGCAGTGCAGTTTTGGGGCCGTTCCCCCTTCACCATGCCCACATCGGGGCCACGCAGTGCTCCTTCTGCCCTCAGAACCTTTTTTCTGTCTCCTCCAACCCAACCCCCCCTCGGCCACCTCATGCCCTCCATCCGGGCCAGGACAGGAACTTCCCAGTTGCTGTAGAAACAGGGATGAAGGACGCGCTTCCAAGGGAAAAGCCAAACAAATAATGGCTTTGTGCGCTCCTGGCCAGGCACTCCTCCACACAGGGATGTGGCCACCACGGGGCCCTTCTCTGGGGGGTAGCCAAGGGGGTCCACAGGGCTGTGGGAGGCTCCTGTTGACTCCAAAGCCCGCACTGACATGGGAGTGGTGGCCAGGTCTTGGGGAATGGGCTTTGAGGGCCCCCATTGCCTGAGGGGTGCTCAGAGCATTGCTGCAATGAGAGGTGTGCGGTCCTCAGCCTCAGCACCGTAAGTTCCCATCTCCACATCGAGGAAGGTCAAAATAGGACCTCATCTCCACGCCAATGGAGCTTACCATGGGTACTCACCTCCACAGCAACGGAGGTCACCATGGGTACCTATCTCCACACCAAGGGAAGTCATAATGGGGCCCCATCTCCACACCACGGGAAGCCATCTTTGTTTGCAGGATTTGGGGCTGGCAGGTGGGAAGGGGCTGGGGGCCGAGCAAGTGACATCTGGGAGGTGGCAGAGGATGGGGACACAGATGTGGGGGCCTGGTGGGCACGAGGAAGGGGCAGCACAGAATCTGTGATAGGAGGGAATGGCTGCTGGGGAGCGTCCTCTTGTCCCATCCCACGTCCCCGAAGTCTCCACGTCCCCAGTGTCCCCTTGTCCCGTCTCGCATCCCCTGCATCCCCGTGTCCCCAACATCCCCTTGTCCTATCCCACATCCCCCATCCCATCCCATGTCCCCACATCCTCAATGTCCCCAGTGTGCCCTTGTCCCATCCCATGTCCCTGCATCCCGGATGTCCCCTTGTCCTGTCCCACGTCCCCATGTCCCCATGGTCCCCAGCCGGTGCGTGGCGGCTGCCAGGGCGGCGCGTGGGTGCGGGGCGCTGCCGGCTGCCGGAGCTGCCATTGTTTGCCTTCAATCAAGATGTTTCAGGCGGAATCAAAAGCACCAACTGGGGAAATCATCATCACAAAAAATCTTGCGCCTGCAAAATAGGTCAAGTAAGACTCCAAAGAGAGAGAGCGTCTGATCTGCATTGCAAGGAAGAATAGCAACAGCTGTGATCTCCAGTATATATGGATGGGCTTGGGGGAGGATAAATATATATATCCATGCATATGTATAACCGCTTACAGCTGTTGGGCCGTATGTTCATTAGGGCCAACTGTTTTGGAGGCAGAGGGATCAACGCTAATCGGGAAAGGGAGTTTATCACCACATTCAGAGGCAAAAGTGTCAGGAGCAACTGCGGCCCCCTCACCCCCCCGCACCAGCTGTGCTGCTCAATGCCCCATTCAGCGGCACAGGGCACCGCAGGGCGGCCCCTCCCGCACACAGCACCCCATGGGGTACCATCCCCATTGCACTCCGGGTGCAGGGACCCCTGCCCCAAGGCACACTCCAGAGCTGAGCTGTCCTGCAGCCCGTCCTCGAGTCGGGCCCCAGCAGCTCCCCGCTATGGGGCCGTCCTGGCGCAGTGAGTCACATCGGTTGGAAAGAAGTGGAGCCGGAACTCGCTTCCCTCTCAAAACTCCCTCTGAACTCGGTCACGCTGAACCAAAACCAAACTGTTCTCTGCTTTGCTTTTTTCCCTGTTAATTTTCCTGCCAGATCAGCAGGGAGTGGGTTCCATGACACACACACTTTTTTTAACCTACAAAATGACTTTGGAGACAATATGCTGCTCTCAAAGCGCGCCATCCTCACTTCCTCGCTGCTATGATAGTTTTAGATGAACAAAAATCAGATGGAAAAAGAGTTCTTCCAAAATCCAACTGGTTCCAGCACCGGCAGCCGCCTCGTTCCTCTGGTGAGATGGAGGGAAAGCAGAGCAGGCAATACATGGACAGACGGGTGGGCAGATAGGCAGACTGATGGGTGGACAGACAGACAGAGGGACAGATAGCCAGAACAGACAGATAGGCAGACGGATGGATGGATGGACAGATGGATGGCCTGACAGATGGACAGGCAGACAGACGGATGGATGGACAGACAGATGGACAGACAGACAGGCGGACAGGCAGACATACAGACAGCTGCCGGGGAAATGAAGCCTGCGGAAGGGAAAGGATCACCCCGAGACACCATTTGTCTTTCTACTAAATTTTAATGGTTTATTTTTTTTGACAAAGACATCTAAACCATACACCGAGTACCAACACGAGCAGATATTGCAAATACCCCTTTTTGGTGGAATTCAGAAAGGGAACATAAAAGAAAGAGCTTGTGAGGGCCCGGCCGCAGCAGGACCGCGATGGAAGAGGCAGCGCAGGAGGGGCCTCAGCCCACTGCAGTCAGCCAACGCCGTCTGCTGACCAGGTACGGTTCCGACGGAGAAGAACGCCTTTAGCGCACAAGGGGCGGTACTGGGGTGTGGGGAACAACGCGAGGGCAAGGAGAGAAATTCTCCATCGGAGCCAACCGGGGAGGTGGGCTTTGGGCGCGAGTCCCCGCTGCAAACATCAGAGCCCCATTTCCTGCCGTGCCCTTGGAGAATTTCACTTCTCCATCATCTTTCCCCTCCAGAGAACACCAATGGGCAGGAGAGGCGTCTTTAATCTATCACAAAGGTAAAACCAGATTTAATGATGTGAAAGTGAAGCACGACAGCCTCCCCCCGGGAAGGGAATTAACCCCTGCGACAGACTCCTAGTGCCAAGGCAGGGCTCGGCCGTCGCTTAGAGCCTTAAATCAGGCCGCTGCCTGCCTGGCAGAGGGGCTCTCATCCAAGTGAAGGCATCGAGCTTGCAGCGAGCCTCGCTGGGTAGAATTTAATGGGCTGTGTTATGCGGGAGGTCAGGAGAGAGGAACATAATGGTCCCTTCTGGCTTTAAAAATCTATGAATCGATGCAATGCGCGGCAGAGCTCCACCCATACCAATGAGATGGTTTGCTTTCCTCGGATCTTACTTCAAAGAGGGCAAACCAGAGAGGTGGAAGGACAAAGCCTCCTCAGGACATTAGCATGAAGCAAATGGGTCAGGAGGCAGAGGGGCAGTGTTTCTGTTCCCAGCTCCACAGGTGGTACTGAGCCGGGTGCTGCTGGGGGCAGAGTGGCAGGTGAGCAGAACCCCACATCCCTTTACATTTCCACCAGGTCAATACACAGAGCTTACAGTACAGAGAACATTTATGGCCATTGCTGCAAGATGATTTACTTCAGTCGTTGTAACACCCCACCTCCATCCTCCCAGGTAGACCACATTCATCTACCAGATGACGGGTGAAGCTCTGGCTGGAGCAGGACCAAACAACCAGGATGTGTGCAAACATAAGGAATGAGCCAGCAAACGCTTCTGGATCCTGAGTTCAGTAAGGCAATTTTTCCTTCCAAACTGGAGCAAGAGTAAATTTACAGCATTTTACACACACTTCCAAGTACAACTGATGGGAGCCTAAAGAAATAGCAGGGAGCGGGGCAGCAACCAGCTCTGCAGCCCTGCAGGTGAGGAGGCCTCTCTTCTGCCCCCAGGGTGGTTTTGCTTTGTCCTGATGGGGCAGAGGAGAGGAGCCAAAGCACTTCACTCAGCACCCAGTGCACAGTGAGGGCCAACCTAAAGCCTGGAAGTATGTCCCACAGCCCAAAGAGTGCCTTCCAGAAGGGGCTGCAATGCTTTACAGCACTTTCATCAGGCAAATGCGTGGACAGGGAGGAAAAGGGGACCTCTCACACACGTGCTGGGATACATTTCTCCTCCTTTGGCTCCAGAAACACGAGGGCTCAGCTTCCTGGGGCTCCCCATAAGCTAACACAGTTGCTCTGTTTAAATGAACATCTCTCCTCACGACTCCTTGCTCAATGCACGCCAACTGGAAGCGTGTCACTTCTTTGTGTCATTAGCTATTGCCTAACAGCTCGCCGGAGCCTCTGCTCCCCTCCCAGCCCTGCTTTTTGCAGCAGGCTGCATCGCTCCGTCTGCACGTCCCGCCTGGGCTGCAGACAGATGCACTCAGGGTGCTGACTCACAGACGCAGGCAGATTACACTTGGATTGCTGCAGCAGTTGCTGTCCCAGCTGTCCCTCTGCCCCCAGCCACAGCAACGACAGCTGAACTACGCGCAGCCCAACCCCTGAACCATCCCGATGTACGGGGGGACCTGGAAGCGGCCACAGACGATTTCAATCTGCCAGGCTCTAACACGCAGGCGGCTTCACTCACAGTGCAGATGTTTCTGCTGTGAGCTGGAGATGTCCAGGGGAAGGGACGAGCAAGGCGCGGAGCTCCGGGGGTGTCAGCCGGCCGCCTGGCTCCATGAGTCAGCTCGCTGGCGCGTGGTGAAGCCACATGCCGCAGGACACACAGCTCGCCCCGTGCCGCCCGCCTGCGAGAGGTGGAAGGGGTAAGGCGGTCCCCAGCCAGCCCTGGCCTTTTGCAGGCAGGCAGCAAACAAAGCTGGCAAGCAGGGCAGTGGGATTATTTTACCATCTGTGCATTAGAAACTGGCCCAGGAGTCACCAAGCTCGCTTCAACAGGACGTGGCTGCTTTGGCGCGCGAAGTGACTCCTGCCCGCTGTCAGCTGGGGGTAGATTTGAATCATGGACAAGGAGGTGGAAAAAGCGTTCGCTTTTCTGTCTCAGCAACTGCATCCTTCTGCAGGAAAGGCAGTTCAGGGGAGAACAAACCCTGGCTATAAAAGAGTGTTTCCAATCTGCCATTGAGGGCTCCTCACCTCCACCTGGACGAGCTGCAGCTGGCAGCGGGCTGGGGCACCTCCATGCAGGGCTGCTGAGGAGGGTGGGAGAATGGGTTTTGCACACTGCAGAAAGGAAGCCTGGGACCTGGTATCTCATTCTAGAAAGTAATCACGGACTTAATTGCATTTTGCTGCGGAGTTGCCTTAACATCAAGGGAAAATCAACAGGGATTGTTCAACATCAAGACTAATCTCACATATGGAGCTTACTGAACACAGGAACCACGTTTTTGCTGGCTCAAGGTGAAACGCCGGGCTAAATTCTCCTTCAGCTGTGAGAAAAGCCCCAGGCACGCTCATCCTGCATTATTCCAATTGTAAAGAGCTTCAATTATACACACATAACCCTCTTCCTTCTACGGCGGCGTCGCAATGCAACAGTGTCTCGTTATGATCAAACTCCTCTTTTATGGCTATAGGAATATGCTGAAGTCTTCTACCCTCATTACACAAATGACTTCTTATCAGTTTTCTTTTAAGAAACTACCCACAATTGGTAACAAAACCGCGTTTTATCTGTCACTGAGGAAAAGCTGTGACTGACACCTGAGCGTGTCCTCAGCAACTGCAAGCCTGCACAGATAGGGCAGCTCCTATGCATTTAAGCAACTACAGTAACTCACCACTCCCTCTGCTTCACACTGAATCAGTCTTGCTTCTGCTTACAAACTTGCTGGCTAATCAGACATTTAATACTATTTATGCATAGGGAGGAAATATATAATTCCTTTATTGGGATAAAAAACGATACTAAAGAGCAGGTCAAGTTCCAAATCCAGCAGTAGGTTTTAACCGATGTTGTTCCCTTTTTTTCTCTCTCTCTCTTTTTTTTTTTATTTTAACAGCTGTAGCTGTGCACAGATGGAAAAACATTTGGTCAGAAAGCAGCAAATTAGTGTTTTCAGGCTAGAATTCTGCTCCCACCGCTCCTCCATTTCCATGCAGCTCAGAACGCTTTATTTCTTCTTTGCATTGACATTTTTGCACACCCAATTCATGCCGTCCTTTAGACAGAGAAAGGCAGTGTTAGTCAAGGGAAGGGAAAGGGAATCTGCAGTCCTCCTCTGCCCCACGCCTGCGCTCTGTGCCCAAAACCACCGTGCATAAAAGCAAGCGCTTCACTGCTCGGTTATTAAATCCTTCTTCTGACCATAAAAAGTATCATCATCTCATCATGTCACTATGCCTCGGTCCTTCAAGGAAGGATCACTTTGCAGTTAAGGTATGTCAGCAGCAGATCGAGGCTCAATTCTAGGTTCAGATCATTTGTGTAACCTTGGCCGTGCCACCTTGTCTTTGAGACTGTGCATTTTAAGCTGTTTGTTACACAGCCAGCTCCATATTCAGAGCGTGCCTCTAATTCTCTGCACAGCTGCATGCCTCCTGCGCGTCCCCAGGCAAATCACATCAGCTCAGATGGACGAAAGTCCCTTTAACCATGGGATGTGGACTCTGTGCCTCTCAGGAACAGGCGCTGTGGGGTAACACAGCGGGAATAGAGGTGGTCATGTTTTAGGATGCCGATACACTCATTAGGGTACCTGTGTAGAAACGTGTGCAGCACTTCTTGCCATTGCAAGCAATAGGGCAGCCCTTCAGCTGTGAATAACCGAGCGCGAGTTTCTTGCTGAGGTCCCAGAACGGCATATGCCACTGAAGGACAAAGTGACACTATCCCACTCCTGTCACTTCTCTGATGTGAGGTGCAGAGAATGGAGTGCAGGATGCACAGTTCTCATATTTGTGTCCCGCAAACCCACCTCTACCCTACCTACAAGGCATTGCTGGTGCCACAGGAAGAAAGAAGGCAGGTGGGATGGGACATGGTTGTGCTTGTAAATTGGGTGAAAGCCACTCTGAAGCTCTGGAAGGATTTCAGTGCATTATGTTCAATGGTCAACATGCTGTGTTAAAGAATAAGCAAGCCCAGTTTGTGCTGGCTGCACGTGGGGCCGGTGCTAATAACACTGCTACCTCGAACCTCGGGGAGGGCTGCTGCCTCCAGTTTCATTTATTTATCTCCAGAGCAGAGATCGGCGTAAAACAAATTGTCTGAAATCCTCAGAGCAAATGGGAAAAGACGAGAAGTAGATTCATTTTAAGGCCCAGTAGCTTTGTGTCTTCCCCTTTCAATAACACCGATAACCTAGGTGTAAAACATGTAATGCCTTAAGCAATCAATAGCGCGGTTTAAAGCTTATCACTTTAGAGAGAGAGGGAGCCAGCCGTTCCCAGCCAGCGGAATGCCAGGGCTTAACAATGGGGCTGGGAAGAGAGGTGTCAAGCCTTTGGCTCCATTGTGTGCTTTAGAAATGCGCATGATTGCCTGCAAAGAGTGAAAATAAATAAATAACTAAAAAAGCTCCCACAATGATTTCAGCTTCCCCTGCCTCGGAAGCAATAATCACATTTGCACACATCATGGCATACAAGGCAAGCAGAGCTCCTCATTCATTTTGAATGTAGGTTTATTTGCTGAACCAGAACAGCTGAGACAGCTTAAAGTAATAAATATCAGCTGACACCCTCTGCTATTCAGCACAGTAATCCCAGAAACAATACATCACTGCAAAACAACAAACACGCATCCTATCTTCTACCTAATCTGACCACAACCTGAATTCACAGCGATTAAAACTCTGTCTGCTGCCATCAGAGAGCTTGGGAAGGGGAAAGATGGACCATTTTAGCATCGGCGTGGTGAGGGTCATAAAGCAGAGTTTATGATGGGATTTACCATGGCTGGGAGCCTGGCTGCATCAAGCATATAATGAGGGCAAAAGAATGACATAGCAAAATGCAAGAGGAAAGGTGAACTCCAAACAGGCTTGAAATACGTAAGTAGGTCGCTGAACTTTTAAAGCAGGAATCGATTTTAAAACTCTCTTCTGGCATAAGATAATTGAGAGGAAAAATCACGTTTAATTGTGAATATCTCCCTGCCTGACAGTGATAAAGAGAAAACGAGCGCGGCCAGCTCTATGTGTGATGTGTCTCCCTCATCTTCAGCCACACTGCAGCTTCTGGTGCAACTTCATCGGGGCATGTATTCTGCAGTGCCCTGAGTGCAACAGCAAACGCGATGGAAGGCAAAGGAAACAAAAAGGTACGTTTGCAGTTTTTCTGCCTAAGGTCTGAAGTGGGACAGGGGGTTGTTAAGACACAGAAATGGAGGGAAGCTGCTACAAACACAAAGAGCTCTGTGGGGAAAGCACAGGGGAAGGAGGAAAAGATGCTTGAAAGAGTCAAGTCCACAAGGAGTCAACTGCAGTCATCCTTTGTCCCTGCATTTTCTGTCCCTATATCTGCATGCTTAAAAGATGGCTCTGTGCAGAAAGTACAGTCCCTACAGTAACATTTAGATCTTGATAGATGTCCTTGGGCTGCTTTGTTGAGACACAGAGACGTTGGCAGATATTCTGAGGATGGAGACGGATACAATATTAGTATTCCAGCCTCAAGTCAACCATGGGAAAACTTAGCCAGGGAAAGATTTCAGATCTTTCAGCTTCAGCTCTCTTAGCTCCTTAACAAGCAGCTAGTAAACTTTACCAAAGCAAAGAGAGAGAACTCCAGGGAAGAGGATAACGCTCCTTGCAGAGAAACGCTGCTTAGCGCAACCCCGCCTCGCTGCAGTCACGTCTGCTGTTGCGCCAGGGGAGTTGTGCTGTGACACCCTTTGGGAAAGAACTGGTAGAGCCTCCCCCAGGAGGAATGCAAAGTCCTGTTTGAGATTAGCCCACTGCTTGCTTATTCTCTGCATTATCAGCTTTGCGGCTATGGGAGTGAAGTAATCTGACTTCAAACACAGCAAACGAGTCCCTTCCACCCCATAAAAAAGCATCCTGATTTCTGCTCCCCTGCAAGCCAGGGATCAGGCGAGGCCACAAACTTGTGACCCCTAATGTGACCTTAAGGACAGCAAAGCTTAATCCTTTCATGTAATCTTCTGTCTGCCATAACAAATTGGGTCATGCAAGTACAAAATTCTCCATCTCTAGCATTTTTGGTGTATGTTATTTTAACTGTCACTTTCTTCTTCCTCTGCACAGCTAGAACTGTGGCTTCATTATCTGTCATTTCTTTGCACCTCTGCTCAGCATACAGGCAGGCTTTTATAGGCTCCCATAAGTATACCATCCTTGTCTTTGCCTGAGTGCAAGCTTTTTTTGTCCTCTGAGACCTTGTATCCCCAGTGCAAGTTTGTAGAGTCTCTTTTTACCCTGCTTAAAAATCACAAGACTTTGCCCTGTAATCCGGAAATACTGCTGCTTTTCCCCATCACAACTGGCTCTGCCTGCCCCAGGAGAGTTGCAGTAGTCAAAATTGGTTTAAAATCACACTCACAAGTAGCCCCAGAACCTTCTTAAGACGTGGGAGATCTGTGGCCAGCCTGCTGTGGCTTAGACATCTTTTAGACAAAACCTAGCTCAGAGGATATAACACAGAAGATTGCTGGGAGTCCTGCTCTGAATCTTGCCCCTGTCAAAGTGCTGAATTGCAGTACCAGCATCACGTAGGTCTTGGGCTCCATTTCTCCCAGTGGAGAAGTAAGCAGTTCAGCCCGTCCTACAGTCCTTTGGGCCAGACTGGCTCTGGCATAAATTAGAGTTTAGTGGCTACTCTCATTTCCACTGGCTTTTAATAGTCTCCTGGGTGCTTTTATGCTAGGGAGACTCTAGACACGATATGCCGCAGCATCACTATGAAGGAGATTCCTCAGGGCAGGCTGAGCTCCTGCTGCCTTGATCCGAGATTCTTGCTTCAAACAAGAAATGAGCTGCAGAGCACAGACTGGTCCAAAGTCTTGAGTCTGTTTAATACATACAGGCCCCTCAGAAGCATCTCCAGCAAGAGGGCAGGCAGCAAAGCAGAGGAGTCCCTTCTGCCTTCACCTCACCCCACCTGGCCAGGATGGAACATGCGTAGCTTCTGCACACCGATTAGATATGTGGTCACAACCCCAGGAGAGCCCACGTGGCAATGGAGAGCTGCTGTGAGGCAAGGTCTCCCTTGTGTTTCTCTGCTGGAACTGGCAATCACCTCCCTCATTTGTTGTACTATACACAAGGGTCTCAGTGTAAGCTGGAACAGGATGCTGCTGATCCAGAGGCAGAGTCCAAACGGTTGCGGCAGGGAGAAAAGCTTTCCTGATTGATAACTAGTTGGAAGGTTAAGATCAGACCCAAGCAGAAGGCTTGTTTGAAATAGCCTCTGAGGTGAGGGATGTCACTCCTCTTGCAATGGTATTATGAAGGCTGATTGAGCAGACAAGTGCTGCCCACGGTTTCACTCCGGAGGTAACAAAGTCTTCAGCTGGCACAGTGCAGGATGCCAGCTGGCTTCCAGAGGGCTTCCAGTGTGGGGTTTCCAGTTAACCCAGCCTCTCTTCTGAGCCTGCCCAGAACATTGCTGGGCCCCTCTTCCTGAGTCCCCGATGGTTAATTTTAAAGGAGAAGATGACAATATGGATTCCCTCCTTAATTAACAGTTTTATTAAATAACCCAATTCAAATAATAGTTAAATTCTCTAAATTTATATCATTCTATTAACCATAATCTAATCTCATTAACCTTGAAATCCCCAGTCTTAACTACCCAATTCTATACACCATGGTGCTAGCAGCTAAACTAATTAAATGACCTTCAAACTATTTCTCCTTCATGTATCGGCATTGTTTATCTTTGCTTGCTGCTCTTCCTTCAAGCTATCACAAAGATCTTCTCCTACGAACTCTGTTCCTCTGTGTGCTCAGTACTAGATATGCCACCACTTTTCCTTGCAAAATCCATCGGTGACGTCTCCGATTTTACCCCAGCTAATGTATTCCATCAGCAGTGATGGTTAGCGTGATTGCTCTTTGGCTTTCATTCTGAATACCTGATGCTCCCACATCTTCATTTATTTTTCTGTCACTCATTGTCATTTCTCAAAGAAGTCCTTAAAGCAGTGACCTGAGCACTAACTACACAGAGAGCTCCCTTCTGAGCCACTGGTAGAGATAGTGTACCATGATTCTCAAAATCTTCTCTTAATCTCATGCTCCCAACAAGCTTTTCATTGATTCCCCTACATTTTGAGCATGTTGACTTCTGAGAATCCCAGGGATGAAGGCATTCTTTATTCCTGGGCTGATCCAGTTGCACCCAAAATCCTTTAGTTTAAAAGCCATCTTGGAAAACATTCTGTTCAATGAACTGCCAAGAGAAGGGAGAGCTTGGCACCCTTGCTGCCTGATTAGACAGGGCTGGAGTTATGACACAAGAGAAATATAAGGGCTCTTGCTATAAGTTCAGAGACTTTGTGACTTGCCTTTTTGCAACAATCACTTATGGAATAAGCTGCAGTATTTTGGGCAATGAGACTGGGGACAACAGTATGTTATCTGCCCTGCATCTAAATCAATTTGTCCAGATAAGCATGACGAACAAAATCTACAGGGCTGCAAATACTTTAATTTAGCTCTTGTCTCCTGTCTTCTGGAATTAAGTACGGAACTGGATTTAATTTCTCTGGGTGAGAACATTGGGCTTATATTCTGGCCAACTGAATGCATATGGAGATGCACTACACTTTAAGGAGAGGCCACAGAAAGGAAGACTGAGCAACAAATAAGTGGGCAGGGCACTCCAGAGAGCCTGCAGATCAGTTTGGAAAAGAGCCATTTATCAGAGCGCATCAACAGAAAGTGCCATTTTCTGTCATGTAGCTCTTCCACATGCAGCACTCCTCCCAGAATCTCATCTGCCATTCTACTGCCCTTAAGAGCTGGACTTAGATAAAATAGAGGAGGGCCTGGAGGAAGGAAGCAGGTAGCCTGCATTTGCCCGCAACCCTTTGAAACTGCAACCTCACTTTCTCTATCTTGATCACGTTTCTTTGAACTTCAGCGTATGCTGCCACTGCGGAATGTATTTCCCTCTTAAGACCACTGCTTCAAAATAAAGATTGCAGAGTTGAAGCTTTTCACAAGGTTGGTTACAACATAGCTCAATTTGTATTTTAGCTAACTAAGGGCCTCTGAAGGGCACCATCTGTTTAGGTCTAAATGTAAGGTTAAGAATTTCAAAGCTGAATAACTACTGTAAGGGGTCAGGTCAATGGATGCCAAGGGAAAGAACAAGTAGGAACAGGGCTCTTTCTCCCAGTCTATGGCCCAGGCTGTTCCTCAGTCAAAAGTTATCCCCAGATCTTGTCTGAAGAGCTCTTCTTTAGAAATTCATTTAATATTTTTCTGAACCAACCAATACCTTTGGTCTCCCCAACATCTTCAGCTGAAGAGATCCACAACTCAATTATGCAACTAGCAAAGCAGCAGCTTTTATTTCTTTTAAATCGTTGCTTCACTGGGAACCTCCTTCCTCTAGCAATGTGGAAAAAATAGCGTAGAGTCTATCTGTCACTTTTGTATCTCATAAACCCCAAAGACATTCTCACTTCTTGTCCTCTCTCTCTCTTCTAAGCCGCAAGTCCCGATCTATTTATTCTCCTTGTTTACAGATGTCACTCTGTACTGCTGATCATTCTCAAAATAATCTCAAAAGAAGATCCTCAAATCTCTCATACTTCTGAGCAGATATATGGACAGTATTTTTCTTGATGGGGGTAGTTAAGTGCTGGAAGAGATTATGTAGAGAGACAGGGGAATTTCCATGCTTGGAGATACTTACAGCTTGAATAGACAAGGCCCTCAGCAACCTCCTCTGTACTTTTAGTTAGCCATGTTTTAAGCAAAAGGCCCTTCAACCTAATTTCTTCTTGGCCTCTATGATTTTACTGCTGCTGAAGTCTTTTTAGATGGGACTAGAGGCAGAAATGAATGTCATGTTCTAGGCTGGTGCCTACCACATCTTTATTCTGTTACAGAAGAGAGTTTTCTGGAGAGTTCCTTTTCTAGTTTCTGGTAACTCCCTAGCATTTGTTTTTTCCTTTTTGGCCTTTGCTGAGCACTAAGCTGCCGTTCCCAGTGATCTGCTCTCTGAGTAATGGCAGCTAATTTAGAGTCCATCATCATATATGTCTAGTTAGAGTTGTTGTTCCTCATGTGCATTATTTTGCACTTGTCAGCACTGAATTTCATCTGCCATTTTACTGCCCACTCAGTATTGTGGGCTTCTGCTCTGACTTTTCATACACAGCTTGAGATCTGGCTATCTTGAACAGCTCTGTAGCATCTGCAAATAAGGAATTCACTGAATTTGCAGTGGAGATAAGTGGCTTCATGATTTTGTTTCTTTAAGTATCAGTGAAGGGAATAATCCTGACTGCTTGGATTGGGAGTGCTGCAAATATTTCATTAATTCAGGAAAGCCTAAGAGTGAAATAAACAAACCTAGGTCCCATTTACATTACAAAGAGCTACTATGCTGCAGGAACTGGCTACTGCACAGGAGCACAAGACGCAGCTATTACAGCTCAGCTCAGGAACACAGCTCAGCCCCCTGTGCGGGTTTGTGCTGCCCCGCATGCTGCCATTAGAAGTGGTCTTTGCCCCACGTGCTGTTCTCGTGTTTCTCAGATCAGAAAAATTGATCGGCTTTTCTCTGGCGCCTGGGTTGAGCAAAACGCCAAATGACATTAGTAGGGAAGGTAAATCAGATTTCTAAAGTGCACACTTGTAACAGTCAAAGGGGTTAATAGTAGAAGGCGATTTGTTTTGTGAAAATGATTAACCTGACAGCAGTCTCTTTAAAATAAATCAATGTCTTCATCTGGCCCGGTCAAGGGGTCCCGGGTGGGGAGGCGAAGGCTCCCCTTTTCCAGGGACAGAGATCTCTAGGGCCCATAGCTGCCCCTCCCCTCCACACAGGAGGTGAGTGAGATACGTGACCCCCTGCTGTGAGCAGTGAGGGTTTGGCCCTGCCGACCCTCCTTTGAGATGCAGCCAGTCCTGCCCCACCCTGCAGATCCACAGACAAGGATCTCTCTCGCAGATGGCCTGCTGGCACAGCAAGCCCTCTCCAGTGCCTCACCTGTACTCCCTCTCCTGAAAGAGCCGAACAAGACTGGATCTGCCAGACTCTGTCACGGATTGTGTGTAGGTTCAGTCCCTCGGCAATCTCTGAAGCAGGGGCAGCCGTCAGCAAATCCTGCTTGTTAGCGAATATGAGCACGGGGACTCCACCAAGCTTTTCTTCATCCAAAAGCTCAGCCAGCTCCTATATCATTTACAAGAGAGCAGGGTGAGGGGAAGGCGGAGGGAGGCAAGGGAAGAAAACCTTCAACCACCAGTGGTTGTCTCTAATTAGAAATATATTTAGGGCAAATGCTGGAAGAGCGCGTTCCAGTGTTCTTATTATAAGAGAAGAAAAATGTATACAATCAGCCGAGCCCAAGGTTCAAAAGCTATTTCTTCCAATTACAGGTTACAAAAATCTTCATCTTAGTCTGAAATTAGCAGTTGCCTTAAAGGCTACAGCTCTGTGTTTTACCAGTCGCTGCTCCCCGGAGACCAAAATTGATGAAACAGCAAAAAACATGTAAATTGGCAGGATGAGGAATCTGTTTTAAGTTACTGCCTGACTGGCATTCGTACCTGAGCAGCCGCTGACACCAGCCCTGATATCTTCAGTAATAATGACTTTCGGGGTTTGTTCCAAGTTCTCTAAACTGCAACTTGAGCAGCAGAGGACTTTCTTTTTCTTTTTTTTTTTCCCCCCCAGAAATGGAAATCCCACAAGAAAGTGGCAATGCTTTTGAAGGCACTGGCTAGCTGAAGACAAGCTAGGTCAGCTCTGCCAGCTGGATTTTGGCTCCATAAGCACAGTACACATCGGGTGGCATCCTGAGAAATGGGTTTGTTCATTCTAAACAGAATGACTCAAAGAGAGTCTTTTAATAGCCCAAATCTGAATCTGCAGTAGATCAACGATGGCCGAAATACTTCATGTCCAGGGTTGTGCAATGGCCTCATGTGAAACAAGCGCAGTCTCAAGTCACTTCCCTATGTGAGCATATGGCAAACCCAGCAGAACTTCAACCTGTAGGGACTGCTGGCATTGCGGAGAGATGAGAAGATGAGATTTTTGTGGGCTCCTTATTTAGCTGGAAAGGCTTTGCTCTCAGATGCTGTCCTGATATCTTTCATTCACTGACCAGAAACTTTTGGATTAAAGGAGTGCAGTCAGGGAGATGCTAAACTGCAGTGGAAATCCGATTCCATCCCCTCAAAAGCAGTGTTTGGTTTGGAAACCAGGGCGAGAGAACAGAGTTATAAACAGAGTTGGCCAGGAATTTTTCAACAAAATAGGTCTTTCATCTGACACAGCTGATTTATTGAAATCAAATTACTTGTGGAAATGTGAGGGGTCCAGTCTGAGTTCACCTGACTCAGGCAAGTGCTCTACACTTCGGCTTCTCCCCCCCCCTTTTGCCTAATGAATATTTAATTGCTGGTTATGAAACAAAACAGCATCAACAGGAGAGAAATTTCCCCCCCTCCTAGAATAACCAACAGTCCTTCTGTTAGGGCGTGCCCTTGAGACAAAAGATCAAGTGCCTCCTTCAAAACAGGCAGAACAGAGGGCTTTAGGTTAAATCCCTCATTTCTGACTCCCATTTCAAGGAGTGAATCTGCTGTTAGGTATTTTGAGATACCGTCACTTTCCAATTTTTATAACAGAAAGTTCAAGAGTCCTATTTCTGTTCCATCCTAAAACACAAAACATTTCAAAACATCAGAACTTTGCAGAGCGGAAATCTTGTTTTCTAGCCAGTACTAGTTACAAAGTTCCTGGGTTAGTTTTTTTTTCAGTTACATCCAAAAGACAATCAAGTCAATATGATTTCCATTTCAACTTCGTAAATAAGAAAATAAGATTCCTCAGGGTCTTGGTTTGGCAAGGTTTAAAGGACTTAGAAAAGTTTTTTTTTTTCTTCTAGTATTGGGCTCTGTTTGCTGTTCTTGTATAGTTTTAATGAAAACCGTTCTATTTAAACAGAATTAGGCTACCTATTTTCCTTGTTTCACATCTACCAAAATAATCTGCATTGATGTTGAAAGGCAAGTCTCTCTTGAAATGCAAATTTCCCTCATAAACAACAAAATCATCTCCCTAAGTTTTGTGAGCAAGGGGCACTCAAAAGCACTCCGTTACTTCAAAGGAAGCTGGGCATAAGTAACTCACCTGACCCGTTTCTTCAAACCTCTTCCTATCTGCACTGTCAATGACATAGATCTGAAAAAGAAATGAGGGGAAAAAGTTACTTTTCCCAGGAGACACTCTTCCTTAGTATCACATAAATGAGCTAAGCCTAATAATTATGGTTTGAGGCACAAAGATACTTAGTATTATTTATATACCAAGCGTTGGCAAAACATCATGACGTTTAGAGAGGATGCTCCTTTTTTAAAACCAGAGGGAGTGGACAGCCATGTGGTTAGGATCAGAAAGTGGCTGGTGGCAGTACTGGGGATGCTCTTACCAGCTCCGTGTTATCCAAAGAGAATGGGAGACTGCCTGGCATCTTCACAAATGGCCAGCTTACAGGCTGAAGCTGAGTACAGGATGGCAAAACGTGGGGATCCAGACATGGTAGTTCACCCTAGCTAACAGTGCCCAAGCTCTGCGGTGCTGTGAGTAGACCAAGCTGCTTTCTAGCAGAACATGTCGCCTTTTCGTAAGCCAACATGGCACATAATGGCCATGGGGGACAGATGAAGTTTTGAATATATTGGTGACATTGAGTTTCTGTCCTACCACAACCTCCTGGAACAGGTGGCTGGGGACAATGGCTGGATCCAGCTTGCAAGACTCTGTCTTCAGCTGTCAGCTTGTCCTTAAGGGTGGCAGAGGAGACAGGCAGCAGCTGGCTCCTGAAGTCTGACCACAGAGCTCTTCCATCTCCTCGGAGCTGGGCACCACATCTCACAGTCTATGAGGAGGTCCCAGGCAGACATCTGTCCCTGGGTGAGGGTGGTTCTCGAGCCTGGAGGCTCCCTGCCTTTGTAGAGGGTCCCCACCCTATCCAGCAGCATGCCATGTCCTGCTTTCCTTTTGTAAATGCCTCCTGCACAGGCTAGAAGGCTCCTCAAAGACCCCACTAGGTAAGGGATTAGTAAATCCAGCCACCCTTCCTCCCTCCCTCCCTCCCTCCCTCCAGCAGTGCTACTGTAATTCAGAAAGCACGCATAGCAAACTACACCTAAAGAAACTGGGGAACCTCTGTATAACATCCAGGCAAGAATCACCTCATCAGATAGGAAGGGGAAGGTTGCTGGGGCAGCAGACAGGGACAGGACTGGTGATAAACACTGAGTCTTTTGCTTCCAGCCCCTGCCATTCTTCATCAGTGCTGACTGAAGCTGCTAGGATGTCATATGCACGCTCTTTGGTGGCTTACAGGGAGCAAGTGTCAGCCTGGTTTTGAGGGAATAGATGAGCACAGCACCCTGCCATCAAGATAAATGGCATCCTTGCAGGCAGTCTCAGAGCAAGACTCCAGTGCTTCCAAACAGTAGGGGGAGGGAAGATCTCTAGCAGCGCTATCTACTAAACTGTAGGTACGCCCTTAGTGAGCAGTGCTAGGGTTGTTTAAAATGGGACCAGAAGAACAGTAGGAGAATCTGTGTGCCAGCCTTGAGAAAGAGGAATTTCAGCAAGCTCACTGGCCTCTTAGCTGATCAGCTGGGGTCTGTGGTCCTCCCTGTGGCTGATGCACACTGAGAGAACCTATGGATACGCAGCAGGGCTGGACGCAGCTGTGCAGGGACGCTGCAGCAGCGCACGTGCCTGGTGCCACGTGATGGGGAAAGGCCCACGGGCATGCGTGGCACAGCCTCTCCCTGCAATGTGATCCCAAGCACATGCAAAAGTACTGCATCAGCTACACCCATCCTCTCTGCCCCTCCCAAGCACCCACCCCTGTACATCCCATTTGAGGTAGGAAGCACAGACTAGAAAGAAAGAAAGAAGATGTAGAGTGGTGGTTATGAAACTTGATTATCATCTTTCCTCCTTCAGGACATCTCAGGGGAAGCTTAGCAACACATGCATGCAATAGTAGAGTGCTATTTCTTAGATAAAGGGTGACACTTCACATATCATGGTGCTTCTCTAACTGGCAAGGAAGAGCCCCATGTAACAGCCAGCCAGGCTTTCTCCTGCACCGCTTTGTTTCTTGCTAGGGAGCTATCTCGCAAGATGAGAACTGGAGACACAGGGCTCAGGGCAAAAGCCACAAAAGCACAGCAGAGAAGGTGAAGTATGTGCAGAGTGCCTACTTCCAAACCAGAAACCACTGTGCCAAATAGCTGCAGGTGCCTGTCTGAATATGCAATCAGCCAGATATCCACACCTTATTTGCCTGGGTTAAGCTTCCAAATATCACAGGTGTGTGATGCAAGACCCAGCTCTCATTCAAAGGCACCTGCATGGATTTGAATTTGCAATCACTTCCTGCTTTTTAATACTTTTTAAAGGGTCCTTTCTGCTTTATGCAATATATTTTAGGAGAAGATGGAAGCAGGGGGTCCTGGGAACTGTGGCGTATCTTATTTCCATCTTTCTTTTGCAGCTAGGCCCACACAAGGCTTGTTTCTGGCTCTAGTGTTTTGTAACATGGTTCGCCAGTTTGAGCAGCCCTCACGTAGTGTAATGGAGCTTGAGAAAGAAACTCGTGTAAGGGTGGGTGTCTCCTTTGAGTAGCAGGCCTAAACAAAACCTGGAGTAAGTGAGCTGGGCAGAAATTGCAAGCGGTGGGGCTGGATGAGGAAATAATACATGGGATAAGTGAGCTCAATTTACAGAGGCATGACCTGCACCAGGTTTACAAGAGGAGATGAATTACTGGCTGTAAGGAGTGCAAGAGCTGGCAGGAGAACTTGATCTCATCTTTTTTGCTGCTATCCCAGTTTTGGTGCATATGGATGTGGCAAAGCACTGCACTAACATGTAGACAGCTCCCAGTCCAGGACTGGCTGTTAGCTGGCCAGTAGGGAGTGCAGGCTCATGTCCACATGCACATCAAGTTATTCCCTCTCTGGATTCACACTGCTTCCCTCCAAACTGACTCTGGTTCTACCAACTATCTTACTCGTATGAAAAGAAAGGTTTTCTCTGCATGTTGCTTTAGCTAGAGTGGGAGGAGGGCTGGGAACACAGCTGTATTCATCCCCTGTCTTTGAATTCACCTTTATTTCTACACCTCTCATGCAGCACGCCCTGGGAAGGGGGGAAGACCACAGACCAGCATAGCTCATTGCTTTGCCAGCAGAGCCTCACAGGCACCGTTTTACAGTTGCGCAGCCTCTGCAGTCTGAACAACTGCTGTAGCAAAGATCCCCTAGCTGCTGCTTTGCAGTGTTGACTTTGATTTGCAAATCTACATTCACCCCACCAGCAGCTGCAGAGCTCAGACCCAGTGGGCATGATAGCCCTGCAGCCATGCCTCGTTTTCTTGATGGCCACAGAAAAGTATGTGCAGTTTGTCCTGCTAGTTTTTCAAACACAGATTTTCTCTTTATAAAGACTGCACCATTACTCCCAGAAAAAGCAACCACTCAGGTTTATGCCACGGTGGTTGCCTTCAAACATCAGAACATGCAAATTAACACTGGAAAAAGAGAATCTGCAGAAGAGACTAGGGGACTTTTTAGACCTATTTAAATATCATATTCGTTTGGACAATGTTTTCTAAGCCTGCAGATACAGCCAGGCCCTTCAGCACCCTGGCGTGAGCCTCGGAGCAAAGAGCCCTACTCCTAGTTGCACTGACCCTACTGTGGCAGTGAACTGAAGCTCCCAACAAGTCAGTGAAGTATGTATGTGTGTGTGAGACAGAAGGGAGGAAGGGCGTTTTTCAGAGAGAGCTTCCTGCTTTCCCATGCGAGCCTGTAGACCTTGCTTAGAATGGCTTTTTCTCTGCTCCCACTGGCAACGCTGCCTGGCAGGGGGGTGGGCCTGGAGCCCCCAGACTGTCTCCATCCTGCCACGTGTGGCTGCATGTTAGAGGTGCTCTTTGAAACTAGTCAGGACAGCACTTAGAAGTCCCAGGGTAACGTGCTCTGGCATGGCCCCACAGTGTAATTATAATGGTAGTCAACTGTAGCTAATTGTAAGGTAACTGCAGCTAAGATGTCAAAAAAATTAAAGGACGATGAAATGATGAAAGGACCAAAGCAAAAGACAAGGGGTCTCTCTGTGTCCCTCAGCCAGAAGCCTTCCTATCTGATGCCAGACACAACATTTAACTCTTCTGTGCCTCAGTTTCCCCAACTATAAAAAAGGCACCATACTGACCTGCCTCCATACATGGGGCTTAAGTCGCTCATACCCATGACGGGCTTTCGGAGCCTCCAGTGAAAGGAGCCATAGATGGGCAAACTACAAGTTACTGTACAAGTTACAAGTTACAAGTTACTGATGTTCCCTTTTTCGAAAGAGCCTGAGATGAGAGGAAAGGAACTGGCCACAGCCAGCATCATCCCGTGGAAGTAAAAACATACAACTGAATGATTTCTCCACACATCACTGTATTTTTCTTAGTGCACCCAACCAATCTTGCCATTTCACTCAGAATCCTGTTACAATGGCAGTGGTGTTGCTGAGAACTGGGACATTACACTACTTGTTCCTTTCTGGCCAAGACCACGGATTGCATGAACACAGCATTCAACTGCAGCCGATACTTACAAGGATATCAGTGTTTTCAAAATAGTTCCTCCAGTACGGCCTGATCTTCCTCTGTCCGCCTATGTCCCATACGTTCAGCTTGAAGCCTTGAGACTGTACACTTTTGATGTTAAAGCCCTGGAAAGAGCAGAAACAAAGGCACATAGAGCATAAACCTGAACGGCTGGATCAGATTCATAGGCAGACATTAGCACCTTATATATCCCATGCCTGCACCATGCTGTGAGATGGGCCAGGCAGCCCATCCATAAAGATGGATCGGCTGCGGGAGAGGCACTGGTGAAAATGAACACAGCCACTAAACCATCAGCTTGCCTGTGTTCCTGGGTCAAGGGTTGACGCTGTCATGGCTACGGAAACATATGATGCAGTTAGTACCCTGGAAAGGCTCAGCAGGGTGGGTGCAGGAAGAGGTGGGAGAGCTGCAGATAAGGAGAAAACAAGGGCACTGTGAGAACCAGGATTGAGCTTGTGAAAGCTGAGTAGAGAGTCCCAGCTAGCGTGAAGCCAGAGGTCTCAGCTCAATTCGACACAACGCAACTAATGCTGGGCTTAAAAGAGCAACAGCTGCATGTCTGAAGGGTCCATTTCATCAATTAAAGCACCAACTGAAAGGGCATTCAAGTAGAAAAACAGGATGTGGCGTGGGCTGGCAACGTGCTGCCGTAACACCCAGGAGACTGGGACTTGGAATTAGGGTGTTGGGGCTGGGAGCTTTGCAAGGCAGCTACAGGGTGGGGGGAAGCATCTCCCATAGCTCTCTAGCAACCTCCTCTGGTCAACACAGGAGCAATGCTGCAGCATTTCTGATGGGTGACATCTCTCTCCCCAACCCTGATGCTCCAAGAAAGGGGGCCAGAGGTACAAGAGGGGGAAAGATGGAATATACAGGATGTTTGGAGTTGGCTGGGTGTAAGATAAAAGGCCTTCCTCACCTGTGTTGGTGTGATGTGGCTTATGTCTTCAGAAGCCAGCTGTTTCAGGAGTGTGGTCTTGCCTGCATTATCCAGTCCCAAGAGGAGGATCCTCACCTCCTGGTCTGGGGTGCTTTTCAATTTACGCAGGATTGACAGTAAACCCTAAATAAGCAAGAGAGACTGTAGCTGTTATTTCCCCTCTGACTTTCCCAGCCAGGCCGTGCTCCCCATCCCTTAAAACAGGTTCTGTTCAGTGCTGGATCCCAGGACATGCTGAACTCCTTCCCTCTTCCCGTTTCCTCTCCTATTCTTTCCCCTCCCCGCAATTCTCCTTCATCTCCAAGAGCATCAGTGAGGTCTCAGCACAAATGCCACTCAGTGGGGTGCACCACTGGCTGCATCACTCATGTCACACAGCTGTTTGGCACTGCCTGTGCCAGGAAGACAGTGCCTAAGGATATTACACGTAGGAGCTGCAAACCAAGTCCTTGCGAGCTCTTCATTATCTTTATCAGAGGGAAAACCCCATTAATTTAATCTCCCTCCTAGTTAACTGTAGGTTACGGCACACCTGACATCAGTTCTTTTCATAGTAACTCCCTGATCATCTCAAACCCCGTTTATCTGTCTAAAACATGCCGGACCCATGGGGCACGTGCAGTTCTGATTCTCAGGATGTAGCACTTAACAGCTATCTCAGATCACCACACGTCCTTGCTAAGAAAAGCACAGTGGATTTCAGTCATTAGCCAGGCTCAGCTCTCTGAGCTGACAGTATCACTCAGGATTAGGAAACAGAATATGCAGGTCAGCTCATTTACAACTGTGCACGTTTCAGCAGCAACCCAAGCTTTTGTCAAAGACCTGCACCTTTCTGCAATGGATGGAAAATGGTCCAGATCCTGACGTGCAACCACGAGGAGCAAATCACCCTGCTTCCATCTGGACCTCAGCCCCGCAGGAGAGGGGCTGAGATACACGGATGCTCCTGCAACTTGTTTGCCTGGGCAAACCCCAGGGAAAAATGCACCCACAGCTCCTTCTGGAGCCTTCGGGATCCTGCTCAGCCTCCCACAGACAATTTCCATGTCTCGAAGGGCAACCATGAGAATGAAGTTCAGATATCAGCACAAACCCAGGCCGCGGGGGCCCGCCTCTCAAGCAGTTTTGTTCTCCCATTTGCAAAACGGAGACGACAATTCCTGTCGACCTGCAAGGGCAAATTAGCTAAATGTCACAAAGTGCTTTGTTGCTAAGAGGAACTACGCCCTCTAAATATCCCTGCTGGGAGCCGAGGACTATCTGAGCAGTGAAGGTTGCTCCTCAGCCCCTCCAGATCACAGCAATCAGAAGCCTGTCCCCAGGATGAAGGGCTGCAGGACCGCTGTCACAGCACTGCGCTGCTGCTGCACAAAGGGCAGTTTGAAAAGGACGTGGCACTACCCATCGTGACGTCAAAGCTTTCGTTGCACAGTGTGAAAATACACCCAGATCCAAACATAGGTTAGATTTGATCCATCCCCTCCAAGCATTTCGGATTTGGAAGTAATCTATCGGCTACCCATTTAATTAGCAGATGTAGCTCACAAATACACGATGTGAAAGAAGAGGAGGAACTTACTGAAATTGTGTTTGATGGATATTTGTAGAATGCTGCATGGCTGCCATTTTGTGGAAAGCTGAGGGTCAGAAATTCAGAGCTCGTGCACGAAACCACAACAGCAAAAGTGAAATCTTACCCTGCCCCTTGGGCTGCATCACCTGCACCATAAACAGGGTGCTAAACACCTGGGAAGCCGGGCCCAGCTCAAGGTGCTAATCAGGAGCAGGCTCTGTTTGTTGGTGGTCAATGCCTGCACGCACTGCCCACAGCCCAGGCTGTGACACCCTGTGCCGAGGCCGGGTGCCCACAGCTGGCTCTGTGCGGCCACAGTGGGTGGATGGGCCGTGCCGTGTGGGTGCAGGCAGCTCCCCCAGCCCAGCAATGCCGGGGGCAGAAGGCAGGGAAAATGCCCAGCAATGGGATGGCCCGATGGCCCCCAGTGCCTGCGTGCCCTTGACGTCATTCAAACACGCAAGTTGTAATCGCCCGACTCGCGCTGCACATTTTTTCACCTGCAGTCAGATTTATGGCTGTATTTGTTGGCTTTTAAGAACACGGAGCTCGGCTCCCCACGAGAGCAGGAACTCTAAAACTCACACATTCTACCCCTTCCCAGGAAAGGCTGTGAATTTCCCATTCCTACAGGCTGACCCAAGCCAACACGGACCCATCAAAGCGCCGCTGCCAACTTCAGAGGGCTCTGAACCAGGCCCCATTATTTCAGTTTATTGCTCGTGGTTAAAAAAAGAAGCTGCTGCAATGCTAATCCTCTTCGCAGCACCGCTAAGAGTGGAGAGGTGCATCCCAGAGCAGATCAGGATTAAGAGCCGCTACGTTTCAGAATTCAACTCCGAAACAGCGAGCGCAAAGCAAGGTATTACCAAGTGTTGCTTATCTACCAGGGAGCAATTCCCAGGGGTCGGGAAGAGGAACTGTTGTAAATGTTAATAGAGCTGCTCCCGTTGTAGACGGATGCTATTTCTGGGCCAGTATGACAGCCTACGAGAGAACGATCAGCATCGCTCCATATTCTGCCCGAGTGACACCGCTGCACGGCTGATCGCAGGATTATCCGGGGTAGCCAATGGACGGGAGGATATTTATAGACATAAAAGTATTCTCTAAGGTATAAAGTAAGCTGATTTAAAAGGCTGGAAGACAAGCAGGCCAAAGCAGAGAGGTGGACTCTATCTCAGTAGCCACCAGCATAGGTTACATGGTTTGTGTACACAACTTGAATCAAGAGCCAAGTTGTAGCCCAGGCTACTGTGATTGTTAGTATTCATATTATTAAACACTGGTACCCAGCATTTTCTCCCTAGTTAGTGAATACTTAAGGTTAAGTAAAGCTAGGCACAGATTGGTTTCTAATATACTTACTATTTTTTTTTAATTGGTGTTATGAGCATACTAGTTAGGAAGACAGAAAGCATTTTCTGACAGCTTGGTAGACTGGAAAAAATAACTCGGCTATGTTCCTTGCAGCATGCAGGCACTACAAGGGACAAGCAACCCGCCCTGCACATATGCTGCTGGATTAGCACCTCTGTGCTCGCAGACAAAGAGCTGAAACCAACTTGGCCCAATGAGAGACAGGAAACAACCACTTGATATCCATGGCGGACGTCAGGTAGAAAAGCCACCAAATGGGAAAATGTGGTGCAAAGAGGAGGCTCAAATGCCAAGGGAGAGGAGCAGGGCCTCGAGGTGGTACAGCAAGCAAACGTACCCTGAGTGAGGAGGGAGCACCCGCAGGGCGAGGAGCAGGACGGGTCCTGGCAGAGGAGCTGCAGGGATGGCTGCAGGAGTGCAAGAGCAGCACGGCATTTGCACAAACTAAGCAGACTGCGGCATCTGTAACAGAGAAGGGAACTGCAGATGCTGTTTGGGAATGAGCGGCACAGCATGGCAGCGCGTGCAGCCTTTGGAGAAGGACAGCCATAGGGAGCAACTCAAGGCAGGGCAAGGCCAGCCAGCGACTGCCACTTGGTCACCTCGGGGTTAAGCAAGCTATGTGTTCTATGTCAGGTTGGCTTGTTTAGAAACATCATTAGCTTTGGTGGAGAGGGCTTTCTTTACAAGCACCGTGAGGAGACAGACTGATGGGGTCAGCAACAAGAAGACGGCATTTTCCAGACAGTGAGTGGGGACATACGAAAAGAAAAGAAGACTCCTGACAATTACTGTGAAATCAGAGCGGGGCATTAAATTCAGAGATGCAACTAAATGGGTAAGTGCACTCATAAACACGTTGAGCATGAAAGGGAAGCTAACCATCTTATTAGCATCCTTCTGAAAACAGGGATGTGCGGTTTTATGAAAGCCTATCATTGCTAGGTTTAAAATACCCACTGAATTATCGAAGGACGTTCAGTTATAGCTGCATGCAGTAATCCTGTTCTCCTTAAAAAAAGAAAATACAGACATATATAAAAATACGGTGACATTTATAGTCCTAGCTAAGGGTTTTGTGGGTTTATTCAGCTTTAAATCCAGGCTGTAGATGGGCCTTTTGAACTAGTTGATGCATGTAACTACATCCTGTACCACAGAAGCCGCCGAAAGGAAGATTCGCTTTATAGGCCAAAACAAAAATTGGTTTGGGACAAACAGAGCATTGAGATAATCTGTTTGAATATTGTATCAGATTGGCAATATAAGACCATAATGGAAAGAGCAATTTCCCCTCGTACTGAGGGCAGGATATACAGGGCATGGATAAAGCTCGGCCCGCAAGCCACGGCACAGCACAGTTGGTTCCTATTAGGCAAGAGAAGTAAATGTATTCTGTTTAACTTTATTAACCACAAAGCTCAGATAATGAATTTTAAACAAAACCACCCTCCGTCACCAGCAATCTCTTATCTCGTGGATGTGGACATTCAGCTGAAATGGAATCCATTCACCGAGACACACCAGGGCCACAAGCCCTGCGCCCCTCCGGCAGCTGTGACCGCATCGCCCACCCCCTCCCTGCCCGGGCTCCTCGCTGCCACGGCCACGGGTCAGACCTTCACCTCCTGGCCCTTTCTAGCCAGCTCACGAGCCGCAGAGGTGCCGGTTCCATTCCCCAGCAGCACACGGTGCCTCGCTCTGTCCTCCAGCCGCCCCTTTGTGCCTTCCCTACAGCCGTGGGAGAAACTTCACGCAACACCCACAAACCGGCCTGCGATTCTCTTGCTAATTCTGCCTCTGCCACACCTACAGTCCTCCAGGAGGTTTCGGCAGTGAAGGGGCCAAGTTCGAACCTGCCTCGAATTCTCTGTCCTCCTATCGCTCTGTTATCTCTCACTACAGAGGGGGAACGTCTCCTTGTTCTGTGCCCCGAGCACAGCCCAGCCCTGCTCACTGCTGACTTTCAGCAAGCAATGCAGCAGCAGTTCACCATTTCTAAAGAGTCAGATGAAGGCAGCGGGGGCAAGCGATGCTCGCAGGCAGTCACACAGGAGTCACGCGCCTGGGGAAGGAAAAGAGGTTTTGCTGAGCCCAATCTCCCGCTTTCAGCAGTGGATGTTTGAGGCTCCATTTGCCGTCCAGCGTGCGGTTCTGCGCACACAGAGCTGGAGGAGGGGAGCCGGCCTGACAACTGCACTGATTAGCTGGTGCCCTGAAGAATGACGTTTGATTACCTTTATCTTCGGCTGCAGAACTGCAAATGTCACTAATGGTCATAAAATCACCCAGTCTTTTTCAAAACACAACCGAAGTAAATTAATCTATTGAGCACGGTTTATTCAATACTTCTTACTCTGGCAGAACTCCCAACAAAATCATTTGCTTGCTGCATGTCTCCACCATATGGTGTCATTCAATGCAGACTTTCTTTTCTGTGCTGAAATCCCACATTTAATGGAGCCGAGTCACCTACAGAGCTCTTCCAGCTCGAACCTACTGACACAGTTTTCTGTCAAAGAGGTCACACGGCACTCTCTGTTTTGGTGCATTAACCAACACCAGCATGAATTCTCCTTTCATAATTAAAATCAAACTCCTCTGCTCTTTGCAGACTTCAAGGAAGCGCTCTGCCCTGCGCAGGGGATTGCTGATGCCTGCCGCTTTGTCTCCCCTTCAGCGGTGCAGTACTTGGAAACCTCCTCCAGTTGTTGGCGTACTGCACTCCCTGCACATCATTTCCCCAAAAAGCATCGCACAACCAGTTAAAAAATGAAAAATGTGTGACGTGCAACTCTGCTAGGAAACTAGGGCAGCAGAGCACTGCTAAAGCTTTGGAAAGTGTTTTATTTTAATGGAGTCAGTTTGGTACAACCTCCATGTCAGACAAGAGGCAAAGGGAAAATTCTGAGCACTAGGTACACCTACAGCAGGCAACAACACTTGCTGCTTTTGTTAAAAATGGGAGCTCAAGGCCAGGAGGAAGATGCCTGACTCCACGTTTTGCTATGTCGGTACCTCATTCTCTGCACAAGATCTGCCTGGTGTCATCCAACCACTCCATGACTCAGTTTCCTGACAATGAGGCCACGCTTTGACAGGCCTGGTTTTGATGCAGCGATGCCATCTTCAGTCAACAGCTTTAGAAAAACTTAGGTCGTCCCCCAGCCCTGCTACCCATCGGCAACATTCCATCTCACTTGGTGAAGACAAACAAGCCGCAAGCTCTGCTTCACACAGCACTTCCAAAACTTTTGGAGGCTGCTTACCCTTTCATGTAACATCTCCCTTCACTCTTGCTGTGAGCCCAGCACACGAGCTGCTCAACCGAGCCAAAGCCTTCAGCACCACACATCTCTTGTGCTATGCATTTTTATGGCTCATCTTTCCCTCCGTGCTCCACCTATGACCCTCCAGCACCCCTGCCTCACAGCTGTGAGAAATGCTGGTATGCTCTGCAGAACAAGACACTTCCCCTCTGCACTCTCTCACTCAGATGAGCACTGAAATAATTTAAACGTCAGCATTAACCATCTTATCACTGGAATGGGAGCAAGCAGAAATGAAGGGGGTTTCAGTGCTTACCAGAGCAATCGTGATGGGTCAGAAACGCGCCCGTGGGCAGCTATGGCAGCTCAGATGGCAAGCAGTGCGTTGTTATGTCAAGCTGTCTGGATCACTTCTGACTGCTGCCCCATACCCCCGGGCAGCAGAGCTGCCCTGGATGTATGTGCTGGTGTTAAAGAGTTTCTGCCATTGAGGGTTATTCAGTTTTAGGGAAAGTTGAGACTCCAGAGAGCCAGTAACAGAGCTCCCCAGACTGCTGCCCAGCCCAGCCAGCCCGTTACCCACACCGTCTGAGAGGCTGCAGCTCCAGAAACAACTCCCAAAACTGGAAAATAGACTAGGAAGCATGAAAATCCTGTACTAAATAACACAAGCACTGGAAAACACCCAGTCCACCCTCCCTATGCACAAAGCGCTCACATAACAACAGCCAGATCCCAGACTACACCAGTTTATCAGGACATCACAAAGCAGAAGAGCAGATTTGGCTGGTAGCAGCTGCAGGCCAAATGCGTCCCACAAAGCACAGCGCTGCTGGAGGCAGCTGCCTTCATCTCCACAGCAGATGTCCATCCTGTGATGGCTTTGGTGCCTGGTGTGACAAGCTTCATCATCGCCTGATCTAAAATAGAGCAGGTCTCACAGACTTTATCTCAATCTCTTTCTCTGTAGCGCAGCAGGTGGGGATGCAGCCAGAATTAACTCAGCAAAGGTGAGGAGCTGCCTTTGCTGTTCTCACTTATGCCTCCTCCTGTGCATTAATCCAGCTTGAATCTAGAGGGTTCCTAAACAAAACACAGCTTTGCCCTACAGAAGCTCTTTCCCCCATGACCATTTCCCCCAGCCTGGGCTCTCTGCACATGCTGCACCCCAGCAGCAGCTCCCCAACAACCACAGCTGTTTCCCACCCCCCTGCTGATCTCCACTCACTCTTTCCTGACAGTCCTTGATGGACTCCACCAGCATCCCCTGTCCCACCCCAACTACTGCAGTATCCAGCACCCAAGTCTATCATTCAGCCTCAACCTAACCTGATACAGGCAACATTTCACCCTCACCACACATCTGTCTCCCAGCGATGCCCTCTGTCCTTACCAGACCCTTTGCAGTGAGGCTCCAGTTCCTCTCCTCGGTGAACACTGCTCCCCGTCAAATAATTTGTTTCTACACTTGAGCATTCCTTTCCTCCCTGGAGCATCTCTTTTTCTCACTAGCACCAAAACTCCTCTATTCCTTCCCACGGTGAGTTCTTCTGTCTTCAGCCTGTGCTGTCCCCATTTCCCCAGCCCATGGCAGAAAACCCAAGAGCACCCAAATCCCAGCAGTCTATCTTAGCCAGCCAACAGTGACTGGCACAATACAGTGATTCCCCGAACAGTTCATCCCATCCAGGTCTCTCCCAGTCCCTGGGCAGTAGCCCTACCCATGCCTGAACACCCAGCTCCTTCACCCAGGCTTCTCTGCCAAGACTGAGCTCCCCTTTAAAGGCCATTTATCAACAGCCCTTCTAACTACACAAGCCCTCCTGGAGCTCCCTGACTTCTGCAGCCCCCAGGAACCAACACAGAATGGATGGGTTGGAACGGATCTTAAAGACCACCCAGGGCCCCATCCAAGCTGGCCTTGAATTCCTCCAGGGATGGGGAACCCACATCCTCTCTGGGAAGGCCATATTGAGGTCTCCCCAAAGCCTTCTATTCTCCAGGCTGAACACGCCCAGCCCCTCAGCCTGTCTCCATATGACAGTGCTTCAGCCCTCTGAGCATCCTTGTGGTCCGCTCATGACTCACTCCAACAGCTCCATGTCTTGTGCTGGGGTCACCACTACCACCTCTTCCTCCTGGCTGCCCTGTCCATGGTCTTTCCAAGGCCACAGATGCCCCCAGGCCCTCCCCAGGGCTCGGTGCTTGAACGCTGCCCCCATCATTGCCAGGTCCCCTCTGTCAATCCTCCCTCCTGCCTCTCCTCGGGCCAAGTGAGCCTCTGCCGCTCTGCTTCCCACCTGCATCGAGGACCCACCAACCCCCATGCAAACGCAGCCCCCCAAGACCTGATCCTCGGGCCAGACACCCCAAATTAACACCACCCCAAGGCCAAGCGATCTCCTCCGATCTGGCCCACGCAGCCCCCGAGGGGACACCCCGGCACCCCCAAGGCACCGATCTCCCGCCGGACCCCCCCAGGGCCCCGATCTCCCGCCGGGCCCGGCCCGCCGCCCCCGCCCCGCTCACCATCCTCTGCGCGGCAGCGGGGTTACCATGGGCAACTGCGTCACACACACGCCACCGCTACGTCCCACGTCACCGCTTCCCGCCGGACGTACGGAACGTGCTCACGGATGGCGGGAGGGGGCGGAGCCGATTCTAGCTCCGCCCCCACCCAACGAGCGCGCACTCCCCTCCCACAGCCGGGAGGTGGGCGCGGCCTCTCGGCTCGCTCTGATTGGCTGAAGGCGGCCACGCGGCGCGCCAAGGGTCTGGGGGCCGTGCAGGTAGGGCCACGTGGGGTTGGGGCGCGCGGTCTGAGTGGGGCTGCGCGGGCGGCGTAATGCATTGCTGCATGATGCAGTGCGGAGCAGTGTAATGCACATCACGAGGTCTCTGTGCAGCTCTACAGATGTGCAGTCAGCAGTGCACTGCAAAGCAGTGTCAAAGGAGGGGGGAGTGCGACGTAGCACCGTTGGAAGCATGCAGTGCTGATGGGGTGCAGGGTAGCGTAACATGGAGCATGCCGTGGGGGTGTGTGCAGTGGTCAGGGTGCAGTGCAGTGCAGTGCCGTGGGGAGGTGCACTATGCTGTTGAGCTGTCTGTAGGGCTGTGCAGTGCGGGCACTGGAGGGTGCAATGCCACGAGAGGTGCAGGCAGTGCTCTGGGGCTTGCAGTGGGCATGGGAGGGTGCAGTGTGCTGCCAGCGGCCTGCAGTGCTGCAGGGACACGGAGCATAGTGCAGTACCGCGGGGATGGGTGTGCACGTGGAGGGTATGCTGTGCAGTGACCCAGAGGGAAGCACTTGCAGGGCAGTGTGGTGCAGTCCCACTGAGGGCTGCCCCATGCAGGGGCATTGCAGCAGCACTGTTGGAGGCTGATGGCAGCAGTGCCTTGAGTGCGGGGCCGCTGAAAGTCCAACCCAGACGTTAAATATAAACCTGCAGCAGTTCACCCAGTGCAACACTCCACAGCAACACAACACTATCTCGAAATGGCTGCTGTGCCCCTCGGCTTCGACATTGACGCCCCGCGCTGGGACCAGAGCACCTTCATGGGGCGGCTGCGGCACTTCCTCAACATCACCGACCCGCGCACCGTGCTGGTGCCGGAGCGGGAGCTGGACCGGGCGCAGGCTGTGGTGGCAGGCTGCAGGTGAGCGTGTGCTGGTGGCACCACCGTGGCGCTGGGGGTGTGCCTGTCACCTGCCCGAGCGCCGGTGCAGCATCTGAGCACCCTGATCGAGCTGTAGATGTCTCTGTTCATTGCAGGGGAGTTGGACTAGATGACCTTTAAGGGGCCCTTCCAACTCAAATGATTCTATGATCTGTCAGAGGTGGTTTTGTGGATGTTTATTGGGTTTTTGGGAGCCCTGAGCTATCGTGGCTGAGCTCCCGCGGCTCTGGGCTTGCAGGGCCGGGATGATGCCACCGGGGAGCAGCCAGGAGCAGCTGCTGTATGCCAAGAAGCTGTACGACTCAGCCTTCCACCCCGACAGCGGTGAGAAGATGAACCTCATTGGCAGGATGTCCTTCCAGGTGCCAGGTGGCATGGCCCTCACTGGCTGCATGCTGCAGTTCTACCGGTGAGAACTGGGGACACAAGTTGGGACACAGCCTGGACAGCCCTCAGCTCCTCCAGGGGCACTAATGTCTTTCCTTGGTGTCCCTGAAACACTGCTAGGAGCCCAGGAGTGGGTCACCCTCAGACACCTCTGTCCCCATGTGCTTGCTGCTCCCATCACTGAGGGCCTACCTCAGCCCGGCCAGGTGGATCTCATCCCTATCCCAAACCCCTCAGGGCTATGCCTCCTCCTGTGCTGTCCTCAAGACCCTCTCAAACACATTCATTTCCCAGCCCTGCCCCTGCTTCACTCCCTGACCTCAGGCTGCAGTACATCAGCTTCCCCCAGCAGACACCAGGACAAGGGTACAGAGGGCATTTTATTGTCTGTTCCCTGATGGCCCCTGGGTGCTCTGCGGGCCCTTTTCCCTCTGCAGGACAGTTCCGGCCGTGGTGTTCTGGCAGTGGGTGAACCAGTCCTTCAATGCCATCGTCAACTACACCAACCGCAATGCCGCATCCCCCATCTCTCTGGCGTAAGTGTGCCCCTGGGATGGGATGCCTGGTGCCTGTGGGATGCACCAGAAAGATGTTCAGGCACCAAAGGAACAGGATCTCAGTGTCAAAGGCAATGGTTTTTTTATATTTCCATGCATCTGTTGCAAATCATCAGGCAAATAGGAGTGGCTTATGTCACGGCCACCACAACAGCCCTGGCCACTGCTGTGGGACTCAACCTCTACACCAAGGTACATAGGGATGGGGTTGCAGCAGCACGTGGCTGCATCCCATCCCCATGCTGATCCCATCCTCTGTCCTGCAGCGTGCTCCTCCCCTGCTTGCCCGCTGGGTCCCTTTTGCAGCTGTAGCTGCTGCCAACTGTGTGAACATCCCAATGATGAGGCAACAGTGAGTGCACCTGGGGTCTGCCTCCGCTCCTCACCCCAAAGGAGGATGGGAGAGGTGGGATGGGATCTCTGTGATCACCACCCTGCATCTGGGAGAGAGTCCCTGGTGAGGTGGCCTAGCATGGAACAAAGCAGGAGGGTGGTTTTGGGGTGAAAATGTCCATTTTGGAGTCTGTGATCTCCTGGTGCTGCAGGGGGGTTGTTGGAGCTGCAGGAGTTTTGGGGTGTTCCATAGGGTGGGGTTCCCTGTGTCAGACATACCCTGAAGGTGGCAGCATCAGCCCAGGGGTGGCACAGCCCAGGGCCACTGCGTTGCTGTCCCCACAGGGAGATCATCCATGGAATCTCAGTGACCGATGAGGACAACAACGAGCTTGGGCACTCCAGGGTGAGTGTTTTGGGAAGGAAGAGCAGATATTGGAATGGGGATGCATGGACAGCAGCAAGGCTGAGCAGCCACTCTTGCTCACAGAGAGCAGCGGTGAAGGGCATTGCGCAGGTTGTGGTCTCCAGGATCACCATGGCAGCTCCAGGCATGAGTGAGTGCGGGATGAGGATGGGGACCAGATCCATATTGCAGCCCTGCAGCTCTCAGCTTGGCCAGTGCTGATGGAGCTGCACGGGCTGGTGGGGTCCTTCAAATCTTCTCCCCGCATGCAGTCATTCTGCCCATCGTCATGGAGCGGCTGGAGAAGTTTCCCTTCATGCAGGTGAGCCCCTGCTGCTGCTCTGGGCGTGGGATTGTGGCAGTCAGCTGGGGTCTGACCCTGCTCTTCCCCTGCAGCGGATCCGGGTTCTCCATGCGCCACTGCAGGTGCTGCTGTGTGGTGGGTTGTGAGTATCTCAAAAAACCAGCGTGGCTCCGGAGGATGCCTGAAGTCACCCTGGAAAAAGACCCTACCCAGCGGGGATGGCAAAGCTGCTTTCCTTCCAACCTGAGCTCTGTTACATTTGGTCCTGGGCTGGAACCTTGCAGCTGGGGGGTGCAGTGCCAATGCTAACACCCACTCTCCTTTGCTTGCAGCCTGCTGTTCATGGTGCCAGCAGCCTGTGCCCTGTTCCCTCAGAAATGGTACCTGTCCATGGCTTCCCACGGGAGCCTTCCTCCTCCCCTCACTCCCCACAGCCTGTCCTGATGGGCACCCAGGAGGAACAGGATGATGGTCTCAGTGTCTGTCCCCTCTCCCCACAGCTCCCTTGCATTGGCTGACCTTGAGCCGGAGCTGCGAGACAGCATCGTGGCCAAGCACGGGGACAAAGTGCCATACGTCTACTTTAACAAAGGGCTGTGAATAGAGGCTATCTTGGGAGCCATTGCACCCCTCCAGCCCCCCACCACTGCCAGCCTTGTGCCAGTGCGGGGCTTGGATGCATGGTGCGGCCCCCATTAACCCAGTCTGGGAGTGTCATCTCCCATTTCCCCCACCCCAAACCACATTGCTGCCTTAAACCACTGCAGGGCCTCTTTGCAAGAGCTGGAGCCCCCACAGTGAGTGGGAAAGGACCTGTCCCCTGTGTAGAGGAACACCCCAAAGTCCCGGGACCAGTGCTAGGACTGTGCCTTCCTTGCTCTCAGGTTCAGGTTTTATTCACTTTGCGATTGTCACAATCCCAAAGACAAATAGCTAATTGTTTTTAAGCTCTGAATTTTGCAATCAGCTCATTGCACTAAGCATGACAGCCAGGCATCACCTTGCCATCTTGTGCCTCACTGTCCCTGTGGTGGGATCAAGGACTTGGGAAACACTTGATTCTGGCCCCCTCACACAGGGAGGGTCACAAAACCATTGGGTTATGAACTCAGGCTCCGAACAGACCAACTGCAAATGACAGAGATGGGGAGTGGCAAATAAAACATGGTGATTTTTAAAACAGCTGTGGCCTCTGCTTTTGGCTGGTCTTTGGGTTCCTGCTTCCCTGCAGCCTGGAATGGAGCTGGGTCCAAGGAGCGACCAGCATGTTTGGGAATGTAGTGATGCTTGTAACACCAAGTCCCACAGCAAGCACACTCTGGAGAGCTGTTGCTATCTCCTGTCTTCTCCCCTTAGTCCTGGGTAGCAGGACAGGGTGCACACAATGCTCTGGGCAAGAAGAGGGTTGTTCTGTGCTGGGACAAGTATGAGGCTGACCAGCACTGTCCTCGAGCCAGAAACCACCAAGCTCATAGCAATGGATTCCCTCTTCAGACCTGCGCAGATTGATGCTGGCCAACAGCAGCACAGCAGGGTTTCTAGGTTTCTAAGCTGCAGCAGGAGCCTCCATGGAGGGATTCGTGCCATCTCTGCCACTCACAGCTCCAGAACGATGTGGAGGGCTGGCAGTGCGGCCCTGTGCTGCCAGGTTCAGTCCAGCTCGACTCTGCATCACACTGCTGCAATAGGAAGGAAACCTCACTGCCAAAAGTCAGTGCTGGACTCAGACCTATTTGTGAAGAGCTGCGGGTGTTAATTACACTCCAGTGATGAGTCACTCCCAATCTGGGCTTGTCCCATGCTCCAGCTTTTGCCTCCTTCCTACTTCTAATTTCAGGGCAGGATGGGAAAAGGAGTGAAGCTCTGCACAGCTGAAATGTTGGTGCTGCAGCGTGTTTACAACCTTCTTTCAATAACAAGCAGACCAAAGACATTCTGTTGGGCTGCAGCAGGGCTGGTGAGTCACAGAAGACAAAATTTCCTTCGATGAATGATGAGCAGCCCCAGAACCTTGCCCAAGTGCTGCTGGAGGTGCTTAACCCAGGTTAAGCAGGCAGGGTGTGTGCCCAATGGGTTAACTGCTGCCGGCCCACGCTTGCAGGGGTGCAGGTTAGGTGTGCCCCAAGTATCGCCCTGATTGAAAAATCCCAGGGGCAGGAGATAAGCTGCTAAATTGATTATTTTTCTTTTCTGAGCATGTTATCAGAGCATCTCACAAGCATCACCATGCCAATCCCCCGTGGGGGCTGCCTGGCACTCAGGGATTGGCACAGCACAAAGCCTGCATGCTGCCCACAAGCTGTGAGTGATTCCTGAGCACTGCCACCTGCACCTGGGACAAGCCTAGGCAGGGGGATGGCTGTGCTGGGACATGTCCATGGTGGGACATGCCTTCCACATGCCACTCCTCTCCCACTGTGGCTCCCCACCGCAGCCCCAGCAGCCCTCACCCAGCTGCTGGATTTTGGAGGATGAGGGCCATCCCCCAGCCCTGGCTGGGTGTGACCCAAGCATGGCACTTGGGTACAGCTGAATGGGAGCATGTAGGGCTGAGGGCTCGGCACTGCCGCAGCCTTCCTGTGGGCCTGGCACCATGGTGGGGAAGAAGTGCCTTCACAGTCTACTGCTCCATCCTCAGCGGCTGGTGTGGGGCTAGCAGTGTTGTTGACATCATCAGCAGCTGGCAGCACACACTGCTTCTGCCTGCTGCTGCTGCGGCCATTTTAGCCACCTCCCTACAGACGTTTCCTGGTGAACCTTCAGGCATGGGTGGGCTGCTTGGCTTTGGGGTTCTCTGTGTGCACTGCAGAGGAGGCTGAGCAAGGTTTAAATCCACCACAAGACATGGCCAGCAGATGGGGACGGGCGCTCTAGGGCCACCAGAGAGACCCTGATAGGAGCGAGGCAACCGCTGCACGCCACGTCGGGGCACAGGCACAAGGGGCAGCGCCCACACCCCTCTTCCAGCCAGTTCCGCCACTCACAACATGGCGGCCATCACACCACCCCGGGCCCCCTCTCCGCCGCGCCACACTCAAGATGGCAGCTCCCTGCAAGCAGACCCCGCCCCTCCCCGTTCTGCCCTGAACGATGGCGTCTCGAGCCAATAGCCGTCCAAGTTGCGCGCCGTCTGCCCAATCAGCGGTCGGATGAGGGCGGGACGAGGCGCGGGGTGCCCCCTCGGCTCCCGTCCCGGGCCACAGTCGGGCTGGGGAGGCGGGGAGCGGGGGGTGGGGGGGATGGCGAGGAGGTTCCGCGCCGCCATGGCCCTGATGTTGTTTCAGGCGCTGCCCGAGGGGCTGCCTGCCAGCGTGGAGCCTGCCCAGGTAGGAGGCAGCCCGGGGGGCGCCGGTCGGAGGGTTCAGTGTGTGCTAGGGGGTCCTGAGCGACAGCTGGCTGCGAGGGGCGAGGGTTGTCAGCAGGCGAATTGTGGGCTGGGGGCAAGGTTTGGGACGTCTGCCAAGGTTTGGGACTGAAACAGGGCTGGGGGTGCAGGGAGCGGGGTTTGGGACCGTGCTGGGGCTGGAGGAGCAGCATGGGGACAGGGCTGCTGTAGGCTGCAGGAGGGGCTGCGGAGGGACCACCACTCGAGGGGAAGGGTGGCCCTGGTGAGGGCACAGGCTTGGGGCGCTGGCAGGTGCGGGTGTCACCTGAGGAGGTGACAGGGCAGGGGGTGGCTGGCCCGGGGAGCGGAGCTTGCCCGGGCAAAGGAGGTTGCTGTTGCGCAGGAAGTATGGGGCGAGCCTCTGCGTCGGGGAATCATAGAGTCATTAAGGTTGGAAGAGGCCTCTAAGATCATTTAGACCAACACATCAGCCCATTACCACCATACCCACAAAACCGTGTTCCTCATAGGAAGGAAGGAGGGAGAGTGTTTCAGCCAGGATGACGGGAACCAGCCCTTGTCTTTGTAGGCTGTGACCACCTTCTTCGAGCCCAAAGGGTTCTGAAGAAGTTCATTCGCTCTCCTTCATCACTTTACTCAATACTGTGCTTGTGCTATGATGTTCTCCAGCAGTGTTCTTAGACTGCCCTGTGCAGAATCCATAGACCTTCACCTTGCTCATTGTTGGTCATAGACAACTGTGCTGGGCCAGGCGTCCCATGCACAACCTGGAACCTATTGTTCATGGAGTCATTATGTCTTTTTCATCCTCTGTAGAACATAAATTGAGCAGGATGCCTTCAGATTTGATGGTCTGCTTAGGAGGCAGGAACTGCATTTTGCATTTGTTGAAGATCTAAACCTTCACAGATTATGTGAAGGAATTTACTGAAGGTCTAAGTCTTCGCGGATAGTGATCCGTGCCTGCAGACCGCAGGTGCTGTGGTTACACGGTGTGTTGTTTCGCTGAGACACTGGTGTGGAGTGTCCTTTCTGGGAAGGGCGTCCATTGGAAAACTTTCTGACTTCTGAAGCAAGCAGAGAGGTGAGGAGTTTGACTACAGATGTTTTAAATCTCCTTCTTTAAGGGCACTGAGAGTACCAGACGGACTTTAAAGGCTTTGTAATTAGAATCATAGAATCATTAAGGTTGGAAATGACCTCTAAGATCATCTAGTCCAACCATCAGATTGGTAATGCCATCCCAAATTTTCTTGCTATGGTTTGGCCTTTGCTGTAGTAGGGAGCTGCAAGGTTGTGCTGAACCGTGTGTTTTCCATGTTGTCTCAACTGCCTCGAACTGGTGGAAGTCCCAGGGCTTGCTCTGCTCCACCACCAAGCCAACATACACAAACTAAGTGTATATAGGCACAAGGTGTTGTGGTGTTCCAGCTCTGAGCGGCAGCCAGGTGCTAGGACTGTCTAGACAAAAGCTGCAAAAGTCTTCAACCCTATAAATGCTAATAAAAACACTATACCTGCTTTGAAGGTTGTGAAAGACACTCCCTGTACAGACTGTGCATTAGTCAAGGAGCAGGTAGAGGAAAGGAACGGGAAGCAGAAAAGGAGGAAGGGAAAAAGAAGAAGGACGTAGAAGTATTCATACACAGACCTGCTTGTAGAATAGTTGCGTGCCTGACTTGTAGATATCCTCTCCAATCGGTGCACCAGAAATAGTCCTAAAATAGTAAGTCTTGGGTGGTACAGTATGTGATGGTGGGAGAGAAGAGCTTTGGCTGCCTGTGTTTTCTTTAGAGCACTTAGATATGGATGCGTCTCTTACTCGTTTTCTTTTCATAGTTCGTCTATATAAAACTCATGCGGTTTATTTTAGATCTTAGACTGTCTGTCAAAGAGCTGGTATTATCTCACAGCATACTACAGATTGACAGCAACCCACTCAAAAACTGTCGTTTTTGAGTAATGTGGGATATATATATATTTGAATGTGGGATATATATATATTTATATATATATATTTGAATAATGTGTGATCTGGGAAATGAGAATGTAACTAAACTTTGTCTGCTTTCATGTTGCCTTAGAGTATGATTTCCTTGGAGGTGATGGGCTTGTAGTGGTGAGCAGTGCTGGCCTGGGAAGATCTCTGCACCAAGGGTTCCTATGGTTTTAGCTAGACCTCTGACAGCATTCAGCTCTTGGTCTCTGCAGACCATGGCTGCCCTCACTACCCATGGTGACTGCTGCCTGCTGCCATCTCCGTCTCAGACAGCTGCAATGCCCTGCTTGCTTCTGCAGCTGGGGAGGGCTTGTTCAGGGTTTGTGCTTCTCTGAATACTCTCCTACAGAGCTGGAGGTCTGAGGCTGGGAGGTGCTGCAGGAAATGTGTCCTCTAAATAATTCAGGAGGTGGAGCTGTGCTGCCTAGCCACACTGAGCAAACATTGCTGAGAACATGCTGTACTGTGCAGTAGGGTCTGATTTTTTCAGGTTAAAATAAGTCCAGGCTGCTGAGGATCTTAGAAGACCTTTCTTTTAGTGAAGTCTTGTTTTGGGTGGCAGGTGGAGGAGAATGAAGGTAATTAGCACAGCCCAATCCTGAGTCCAAGTTCTTTACCTGCCCCTGTGACATTGCATGTGTGCTCGCCATGGAGCACAAAGCTCTGTTAACAGGAATCGGAGCATTTATCTGCAGATTAAGGGAAGATATGTTGCAGTTGTGTAACAAAAATAAGATCAGAGTAAACACAGGAAAAAGAAACCTGGCCATGCTCAGTTATGGCTGCACTTGTATAGCATTAGCTGTGCGCTATCCTCATGGTCTGAGGGAGAGGGAAGTGGGGAAGTAAGAAATGAATTAGGATGTCTTTTAAAATAAATATCTTTACAAATTTGATCAAGCTTGTTTTTTAATGTTAAACTTTGAGCATTAATCATTATTCTATTGTGGATTCTATAGCAGTACATCCCTACAGGGCAGACTAAAGGTTATTTGACCGTCCATCTGCTTCCCACTGCAAGCAGCTTAATTATCACATTGTTTTCTCAACTGTTGTTTTCTTTAAAAACAAGAGATTTAAGTGAATGTTAACTATGTGGCAAGCCTGAGGAATCTGTCTTTCTCTAATAAGATGGTTTTGAGCCAAAATCTGACAGAAGCACGGATCTCCTTAAAGGCCCATTTCATTCCAAATTGAAGAGTTCTCAAAATGCTGTGACTTGGGAGATGATTCATCTGGGTGGCAGAGAGGAGCCTTGTGTCCAGGACAGGCCTGGCGTGACTTGGTGCATCTCACAGCCCTTTAGCGCAGTGTTTGTGCTCAGGGCTGTGCTGGCTGTGACCACAAAAGGCTTGGTCCAGACCTGCCTGCGTTTGGGACCCTTTAGGAGTGTCACCTAGGGTAGTGTGTGAGCAGCAAAGCTTCAGTTATCCACATCTGAGAGAGACCCATCTCAAAATATATGCCAACTTTTTCAGTTAATGTATAGGTAATTATTTGCAATAGCACTTTGGTGCCTCCTGAAATGCTGTGGGTCTTTCAAGAGGAGAACTGCTTATACAACCCCAGAGCTGTATTTTGCCTGCTGAAGTATCTTTGTGACTCTTGCTGTTTGGCTTGCTGATTTCCCCAGTTTTGGCAGGAGGCAGCAGAGATCAAAGTACGGCCTGTACTTACTCAGAGCAGAGCCACTAAATAACTGTGCAGATTGAATTAAGGACTGCTCATACCGCCGTGGTTATACCTCCGTGCGCTCCAGTGTCTCATCTGGATAGCATGCTTCCCCACTGATCAACATTCTTCCATTTGTGAGCTGCCCTCATGATCGCACACAATGCTGTATGAATTTCTCCCTGCATCTCTGCAGCTGTGCAGCAGATGGAAGGCCTGGTCCGGAAGTGTCCTGTGTGCCCTAGGCGAGAGCAGGGTGTTTTGTTTAGGCCAGAAGTGATGGGCTGATCTTCTGGCCTCGTCCTCTGTCCCACGGTGTCTGTGTTGTGCCCTTTGGTCATGGCTGTGCTGTGCAGATCTATCCTTGTCAGGCGTATCCTGGAGTGTTGGTAACACATTGCTGCAGGTGGCCCTTTGTTCTGTCTCCTGACAGCATGCAGGTTTGGAGGTGTTCCTGTGACTCGCACTGCCCTATTCTACAGGGGACAAGGTAAGAGGTAACCAGGTAACCCTTCCTGGTTAGCTGCATAAGAATCTCCTCAGCTTGTTAATGTGTTTAACTGGTGACTTTTTGGCTGTACACACTCCCATCTGGCATTTGTTTTAGTGGGTTCATGAATCCCAGAGGAATGGACATACTGCTGATGGGGTTGTAAGGACCCAGCATATCAGGGACATCTCAAAAGCAGTCCTTGAGTCCAGGCCGGTGACAGACAATCATGGAAGGGCAATTGTTCATAAATGGGCAATGTGGTAGTTGCGTGTTGCTGACAACCTGATGGCCAGGTTTTGGTCTGTGCTTGTAAGCTGGAAGAAAGCAAGCGTGCAGTATGGAATCTCAAGATGATTTCAGGAAACTTTTGCCATTTAATGTACTCCCAACCTCTTGACGTTAATGGGCTGCAAAGAAGTGGGAGGGTATGGTGAGCTGCAACCAATATGTACAAGGCATGGGGTTTGGGGAAGTGCAGGAGAGCCCCTTGTGGGGATTGTGAACACAATCCTTAGGACAAGCAGAGGAAAGCTTTTACCTCAAGAAATTCTCCCTTCGTTCTTTATTCTTTTGCATTGCTATGAGATGGAAGTTCATTAGTTGTAGTGGTGATGTGGTTTTTATCATAGAATCTTTAGAGTTGGGACCCTTAAAGGCCATCTGGTCCCACACCCTGCAACAAACAGGGACACGTACAGCTCCATCGTGTGCTCAGAGCCCATCCAGCCTTATTGAGCACAGGGAGATCTGTGAGTTGGTGATCAATGGACTGGATGCACACCTTAGCTTTGGGAAAAGCTTCACTCGGAGCTTGATTTGCTGGCCTGCAATGTCAATCAGCCTCGTGGAGCAAACTGATGGGAGGTCAGCTTTCAGAGCTCTAGTGGTTACAGAACTACTTTTATTTTTTTTTTGTCTCCTGCTGGCTGAATTGCAGACAGACATGGAAAAGGCTGATGAACTGTAGAGATGGTGATGAAGAGAGGGTTTCAGCAGGAATCTCACCGCCATCTTGAGCTTTCCTTGTGCAAAAGGTGTCAAGCATCGCCTAATGGAAGTGGGGAAACTCAAACATGAACGGTATGCCCACAGGCATTGCAGAGGGTTTTTAATGAGCAGAACTGATTGGCACTTTTCTCTTGTGTCCTGACTCTTCGTAATAAGTTTTCATTTGTTAATGCTGCATCAGTAGTTGGGTGCTTGGAAACTTTTCCCTTCTGTGGGATCTGCTTTAAGTCCCTGGTGGTGGGTGATGGCCAGCATGGGAGCTGTCTGTTGGATCCTTCAAATCAGGCTGTTATGTTTCATCCATCAGCACCTCTGCCAGCTCTGTGGCACTGGCTGTGGGCACATGGATCCCAGCTGGCTGAGCTAACCAGGGATTGGGAATGACTGGTGAGGAACAGGAGGATTAAACGCTACCTGGGGCCTTAGGGGAGGTGGTGGTCATTGTACAGGGACATGACAAAGGCTGGGAAAAACCTTTTAAGAATGCAGCCCTCTTCGAGGCCATGCTATTGGGCTGACTTCATTGTGTCCTGTGCATCAATTGTTGTAAATCCACGGGGAAAGTTACTCTTAAGTGCTCCCCTCACCTCTTCTTGCAGGGAGAAAAGTCTCTTCTTCAGATAGGATCGGAAGGACCTTTGCTCTGTGCTTGGAAAGCATTTAGTGCAGCTACCTGAATGTATGTGAAGGTCATGAGTCATGTCTGGGTCTCCTGCTTGATGAATTCCTCCCTTTGTTGCTGGTTGTCTTGTTGGTTAGGCTGCAGACTGCTTTTCAAGCAGGGAACGCTGAAGAGGAGGAGGAGGGTTGGGGGTGCATTGTGTTGTCTTCAGATTACCTTGTCATTTTGACTTCTGCTATTTAGGAGAAACAAACTTCACCAACAGCTTTCATTCAGCTCTCCAGCCTCCTGCGATCTGAAGCTGAGATAAAGCAGGCTTGCAGACATCTGTCACTGCTGATTGTCCCTGTTTACTGACACTTAGGGGTTGGACTCAGACAAAGCCTGCCTGAAAAATTGCAGTGGCAAAAATAAGTTTTCCCTTAACTTATTTCTCTTTCCTTTTTCTGTCTGTATTGATTGTTCTGTCCCTTTGTTCACCTCCTGTTTTTGTAGGGAAAAGGAGCATCCATTAGGAATCTTTTCCATCTCGTGTACTTGATTATTAAATTTACCTCTTGAGTTTGTGGTTTATTTTACAGCATTTCTTGCTATTATGCTCTGTACTTCCCAGGCCTTACCAGTGTAATCACAGAGCAGTTAGGCTCCGCAAACCAGTTTTGTGCCCCCAGGGCTGTCCCTTGCCTGCAAAGCCAGAGGACCATCCTTTCATTAGAAGATGAAAGAGGATTTCATCCAGGAAAGCCTGGAATGATTCTCCTTGTCAATCCACTGCTTTTCATAGCAAACTTTTTAAGTTCTTGTGGCATTTTACGAGTATGGTCAGACTCTGAAATGAATGCCCCTAAATTTTGTTTATTTGTGTCCTTGCTGTGAGAGCTGCTTATCACCAGCTCTTCCCTTGCACAGGCACTGTCTGCCAGCAGCTCTTCTGAAGGCACTTTCCTTCCCTGCAGGACAGGGTGCAAGGTAAAACTTGTTTATGCTTTTAACTAATGTCTAATGTCTTTCATTAAAGGAATAGGCTTTAAAAATACTGCTTTTACCCAGTTCAACCCATTAGCTTGTTAATTGCAGGTCTGACTCTGCTTCTGTGTCAGCTTTTTTCCCTGCCCCAAGAGCAAGCATTTAGCATTTGAGAGCTTTTGGTGAGGAGGAGGGATATGGAGAAAAAAGAAAAAAAAAAAAACATATTTTTTTAGTTTTGCAGAGGGTTTGTTTGCCTTCTATGGTGAATTTAAAAATATTGTCAAAAATTATGATTTTTTAGAAGTCACTTTGTGCTTCTGGGTCTTTCCTTTGGGACACTGCTGCTTTTTGCAAGAGCTCTTCACCTCTGATCCTGGCTTACAGTGTGATATTAAGCAAAGTTTCACATTTCTCATCTCGGTGTCCCCGTGTCTGGTGGTGGATGCACTGTGAGCTGTGGGGTTTTTGCGTGGGTCAGAATACGAGAAGGTTGTGTGGCAGCTGGTGTGTAAATGCTGTGTGATTTCCCTCTTCAGCTGGAGGCCTAGATGAGAGCCTTCAGGTCTCAGTTATTAGTTAACCAAAAAGCTGCTGGTTTTCTTCTGCAAGGTTTCGGTCTAGAGGTTTTCAATGGCCTCCAGTGCTATGGTCAATTTTTACCTAATCATTGAGACATGGTTTTATGGTTCTTGGCTTCTGCTGTGCTCAGGTGGGAGCTGTTCTTCTGTTTGTCTGGAAGGCATTGCTGTAAATCATCAACATGCGACGATACGAGAGGCTTCAGCTTTTGTGCCCCTTGCATGGCATGTGCTGTGTTTGCTGCACGGAGAACAAATACTCCAAGTGAAAGCTTTTCCTCCTTCGCAGCTCTTGGTTAATTGGCTCTGCAGTCAGGAAGCTGAGTTTCACGTACTGCCTTCCCCTTGGAGGCAGTGGCAGGCAGAGCTGCAGGCTGGGACTCAACCAGCAGGTTGAGTGAGCGAGGCTGTGAAGCCAGAGCCCTGCAGTGCTAACACAGGATCTGCAAAGTGAGCACAGAACCCAAACTGGCAGCGCAGACTGTTTTGATAGCTGCATTTTGGCTTTAAAAATCCTCAGATGCTTAGAACAGGGGAGTCTGTTTTCTAGACCTGTGAAACACAAAGCAAAAACCTTTGGATGGCCGTGAACCACAGGAGCCTGCTGTACATACCTTGGAGAGTGGAGGGGAAAGGAATTGGGAGCACGCTGCCAGCAGGTCCTATTGCATGGGGGTGGTGTTGGCTAGGCAGGCAGCACGGCTTCCAAGTGCCCCCGAGACGTGGACGTCAGCACGCAAGCTTGCCTTGCTTTCTTTGGCAGCGACGAGTTCAACTGCCCAGCAACCCAGCTACTGGGAAGGCTCAGACATCTGTTTTAAGTTCTTAGAGGATGGGATTCCTTTATAATAGCCAAACTTTCTTTGAAGAGTAAGGTGATCTGACGTGTTTGAAGAAGGCGAGAAGGACGTTTTATATTTGCACGCCGAAGAGACATCCTCCGTTTTCAAACGAGCACCTCCTGCCTTTTCACATTGCACCTTTCATTCAGGTGATGAAATGGACCTGCTGGTTTGACTGCCTGGTTCTTTAGGGCTAGCATACCTCCATCCTGACGTGCTTGGACTTTCCATTCAGCAGCCTTTCAGATAACCCTCAAGTCCTTCTGAAAATAGCAAGCGCTTCTCTCTGGCGGTGGGTGTTCCTCCATGCATTCATTGCTTTCATCAAAGTGAGTATGTACCAATAACACCTTTGAGCCTCTTATTCAAATTAGGTAGTGTGTGTCCTAGAGAAGAGCCTTCTTCAGAGTGCCTCCCAAGGTTATGCTGCCGCATGATGGTTAATAAATGTTCATCAAAACAAATTGGACTGGAGACTTTGAATAGTTTCCCAAGTCCAGTTCTCCATATTGCAGTTTGCAGCAAGCATGACTTAATCTCAGCAGATTGACCTCGTATGGACTTGTGCCTGTGTAAGTAGCAGCTGAAACCAGTGGTCAGAGTGCTAATCACAAGCTGCAAACAGTGGGGTATTATTTAGGGAGAATGCTCTATGAGTCTCTCATTGCAGCATTCTCATTCAAAAGGTCACTTCCGTGAGTTTGTGCGCAGCTGAATTTAATGTTCTTTCTCAGCGAGGCAGGCCACAGTGGAGAGTGCATAATTATAATAAATACAACTTTGTTCTCAGCTGAAAAATCCATCTGAAATAGATTTTTTCCAGCCCTTCCAAGAAACGCTTCTAGTAAGATAAATAAAAGCAATTCTTGCAGATTTCACATTCATTCAGCAGGAATGTTGGTGGGTGTAGGGTGCCTCCACTTAAGGCACTCATTGCAGTGCCTTCTGGGCTCTGTCAGCCCGTGTTTTCAATAGCTGGCCATGGGTAGCATTTGCAAATTGGACTTCTTACAAGCCAAGTAAAGCCAAGTTCTTTCATTACTTTTACTCAGTGTGAACTCTGCTTATTACTTTTGAGTAAAATTGTTCTTAACAGCGAGTACAGGGAGTTGTTAGGCTCTCAACTTGAAAAAACTTGCAATGATGCTGTGATAGGTGCATCTGTTTTTAGGGACGTGCATTTATTTATATGAGCTTTTGTGGCTTTTTTTTCCCCCCACTGTGTAGGCAAAGTAGATTTGTTTTCTTCTGTCTTCTATTTTGCAACACTGGAAATATAGAAAAAGTCTCTGCCTAAACACAGAAGGGAAGCTAAGGGGATTTTTTTTTTTTTTACTGAACTTCTAAGCAAGTACTTAAACAAAAAATCCCCTCTTTGCTTTCATCTTCTGAGAGACTGAGCCGAGTGTGAAATGCTCTGACTTCCCTTGCTTTTAATTTTTTTAACCAAGTATAGCAAAGGGTCTGTGCTCTTTGATCAGGATCCTGCTGCCGCTGGAAGCTGAACCTTCATGCCATGTCTCTGCGTCCCTGAGCAGGTCTGGTTACGTTTCAGATTCAGAGGGACTGTATGGGGTGGCCCTTGAGTGTCTTTACCCTTTTGCTGCAGGGACTCCGGACTCGCGTGCCTTGCTTCGAGTTGCTGCAGCCTTGGATTTGGGAACTACCTGGTCTTCCCATTTCCCATTGCTGCAAGGTCTCTCTTCCTCAGGATTCAGCTGGAGCCTGTAAGGGAGAGAAGGCTTGCATGGTGATGTCAACACTAAGTGAAAGATAACGCAGCTGCTTTGCTCTTGCAGTAAGTTTGGACATCCCCATGGTGCACTACTCAGTGCGAGGAATTGCTCCTAAGCTGCGGTGCCCAGTACAACTTCCCATTTCCTTTTAATTTTGGATCTCGCCAAAGTTGGCTTTTCTAAAAGGAAAAAATCCTAAACCTGGTATCTGGGCAGAAAGTGGAAGAAGCTCACTGAAATCTGACTGCTCTGACTTGATTAAATGCAAATGATAGTCCTGGGAGGAGGGGTGGAAACTCGTTTCTCCTTCCGTTCATGGTCTGTGTGCTAGGCTAGATACTCATCTCTTGAAGACTCGATACCTCTGCAAGCCCCAGTGGGTCTCCAGTGAAACCAGAAGGTGATCAAAGGGAGAATATACTCTCTGTTATCAGAGCGTTGGTTAGTACCTTATGGTCACCTTCCATATCAGCCAGGAGCAGATCTCATCAATACCAAGATCACGACAGTCTGCCTTTTTTTCTTTTTGTTTTCCTTTATTTTCGCACGGTATTGTTTTATTCTTTTCTCTCCTTGCTTGTCTTTGTTCCTCCCACTGCCTTCGTATTCCTGATGCAAGTCTTCGTGTTCTCTTAATTTTATCTACTGAAATGATCAGGAGTGAGTGCTTGGTACTTGCTAATGAAGTTCTCTGGCAATTAGAGGACCAGGGAAACTCCTCCAAACCAATTGCTGTTTCGGGATCTCTTTAGGCATCCTGACCCTAATTGCAGACTTTTTTTTTCCCAAAGATTGTCTTGTGTTAGAAAATCAGCTTGTCCTAAAATGAGAACATTCTTCAAAACCTGAATTTCACGTGGGCTGTGTAAACTTGTAATTTGGATTTGGTTTGGTCTTTGGAAAGTAGGCAGTTGTCTGGGTAGTTACAGTGTGAGAAACATGAGGAACTGCTGGAAGTCACATTAACAGTGTCTGCTTGGAGAACTGCCCCAGTTCTCTCCAAGGCCTGACTTCTGCATTGCTGCCATGTGCTTTGGGTGACGCTCACAAAGATGGTCACTTGAGCAGTTGCAACATTCTTGGATGCATGACATTATGAAGTGTGGAAAGAAGAATGCCGGGCTTCCCAGATAGTTTCCTAGGACTCTACCTCAGCCCCTGCACTGATCTCCACAAGCACGTTCTGCTTTGATCTTTGCTATGTTTTATGTGGGCAAATCAGAAAGCCCTTTTGCTAGAGGTTCATGCCCTTGGATTTCTGGAGGTGACAGCTGGGGGTGTTTGCTGGCACCTTCACTCCTTTCCAAGCCTCCACTGGGGCCGATGTTCAAGGTTTTGAGCTGACCTGGATGGTCCTTATCCCTATTCACTACAGGTTTCCTGTGGGAGGTGTTAGACTTCCCTCTTTATCAACCCTGAGAACAGTTGTTATTTAAAAGTTGCTCAAGTTTTTCAACGTGATTTTGGGATGGCTGCTGATTCCTCCAGCCCCTTGTTTTCCTTTAGAATTTCTAATCCCATTTTCTATGACTAACTTCAGTTGCGTGATTTCCACAGCAAGGATTAGGGCTTACTGCCATAGGTACGTCATTCTGCCTTTGAAGCTGCTTGCTCATGCTTTCCTTGGCAAGCTCTTGCAGATGTGCTCAGCAACAACAGAGATCTTATCTTTTCTAAAGCTGCAAAAGGGTTAATCAGAAGTGTGTTTATGAAACCAGGTTCTTTACTCTTCAAAGCTTTTACTGTGATCGTTTTTGATGATTTTGGAAGATTTATCACATCTGTCTTTGTAATTTATATTACGTTTTTCTTTCTTTTCTTGAAGCTTTTTTAATGACATATAGGATATAGTTAAAGTTAACAATGATAGGCAGCTTTCCTTGGCAAGCCCTAAATTGCATGCCCCTTGGGTACAAGCTGGAGAACGTGACTGTCTACACATGGATGGCAAGAGGTTTTTGGCCAGTATGTCTGGGGTGGTTGAATGAGCAAGCGTAGGGCGTCTGAAGTATGTCTGCAGCTTATAAACAAATGCAGGCAGGCGGAGAGCTGCACGAGTACTTCTTCTCGAGAGCCTTTTTGTGGTGATGGTCACCATTGTGACTGAGCTTGTTGTGTGCGCAGGGAGGAGGGCTGGTGGCTATTTGAGGGAGTGTTACTTTTCATCAGGGAGATGAAAGATACTGCTATTGATCAGGGAATTTCTTTATGTGGAGACTCTCCAATGAAATGGAGCACCTGTGCATATGCAGCGCTTCGTTAAAGATGTGAGACAGGATGTGCCTTCTGATGGGAGTTGTTAATTGTGCTTTTGGCTCTGTCTGCCTCTCCAGCAGATGTATACCACGGTGACATTTTTGCAACCTAATAAAATATTACAGGATGCTTCACCTCAAGTGGAAACTTGATTGCTGCTTTCAACCAACGCATCTTTGAAATCAGATGAGGTGTGTGCACACCTCACCGGGAATTGCACCTATCCGCTGGCAGAGCTCCAGGGTATTGATGCAAGGTTTGTGGATTGCAAGAGCCTGAATGGCTCTGGTGGGATAGGTGTTAGATGCCTGGCTCTGCTTATTTGGTATGATGTAGTTGATGGGCAGATGGTCCCGATATTACTTTTTAATCTCTGACTCAATGTGGAGTTGTCTGTGTATTTCAATCCAAAATGTCTTGAATTTTTTTGTGCACTTCTAAAGACACAAGGGAGACTTCTTTGGACTTGCTGTGTTCATCCCTCGTCTAGTAATGAAGGCTGAACTTTGTTAATTGTGACTTCTGGCATGAAGTTGTGTGCTTGAATACATGTAATATATGGGTCTTTCAGAAACCCATGGGAATCTCGTGACTAGTCTTTAATTTTATTGCTTTTTGGAGTTGCACAAATCTAGAAGCTTTTATTTCTGAAGATTTCATTTATCTAACATTTTCCTACGCAGGAAGTAGCGTCTCCTGGGATTTAAGTATTTGCTGATGCAAACCTCTACGATCATAGGACTGTTAAGAACTATCAAGTGTCACATCATTCGGTCACCAGTTCAAATCTAGTCCAAAGTGGTAATGGATATTTTTGTACTCTTGACATCTTTCATCCAGATTTATGCATAGTTGCTTCAACTAAAGACAGTGCTTGCTCCTCAGAATTATGGATTCAAGTGGGAAGTGAAGACTAGAAGCAGATTTTTCTATAGCAAGAACTTCTATTTGGCTTCTGTATATGGTTGTAAATCTATATGGTTGTCAGTGCTTTAGCAATAATAAAAGTATTGTCTTCCCAGAGGAGCATGTGGTTCGCTGTATAGGATGCAATGCAGAAAAGTGACCTCATTGGCCAGAAAAGTAAATGCATTAGTTAAATGTGGTATTATTGGTGAACTTTCCTATGGCTTTTGAATTGCAAGAGTCTTTGAAGGCAGTACAGGAAGAATTAGACTTCGAAGAGTGTGAGTGATATTAGAATTGGACAGAGAGGGTTTTGGAAGCTATCAGAAACATTTTTGGACAAAGTGCTTCCCAAATTCTTCCAGGCAGCTGCTCTTCAAAAGAGTGATGGATTGTTGGATGGGTGTGTGGTTGGGAGGTTCTTTCCTTGTTTCTTCCAGCATTTGTTTCAGAATCTTTGTACAAAGCTTCACTTCTGAACCTTGCCTTTTATTTCACATTTCTGGTCAGGAATTGTCAGGACTTTAGTTCAGGGTAACATGTAGTACTTAGCTAACTCACAGGACTGTACGTTCTTCAAACTGTAGAGAGCTTGAAATAGTTCAGTCCTGTGTCCTCCCATAGTGTTTTAGTTCATCTTTTTGGTTCCTTTTTCTGAAGCTGGCAAATCCATGCAATCTCTTCTAGATGTCTTGGGACATAGAAAGCCTTGTGAATCCCTGCAGCCAGGGGCCTGGCCTGCTTGCAACCACCTCCTGCTTCCCAACCTTTTCCTGACCATTTCCTGAACACTCTCTGGCTTGTTTCAGGGACCAGATTGGCAGCGTATCAGGAATCAGTAGCTGGAGTCCTTCAGGAAAGAAGCTGAAGATGCTGAATTCTGGTGTCCTGATTGTTAGAATCTGTTAGCAGAGACCTCCAGATGTGAAGAAAAGAGATGTTAAAGCCGGTACAAGTATTCTCTTTCTTTGTGCTCCTGAGTTGAGAAATCTGAGTTGGCTTCCCCTCCCCAGAGTGCTGGGCAGCATCCCATGGGAAATCACTGCTGGCTTCCCTCGGTGTTTTGAGGTACAGAAAGTATTTATAAGGTATGAAGATGAGGGGGGAAAAAAATGAAAAGATATTTAGTGACAATAAAAAAAACTAAACCACTCACAGGACTTGAGCTGTCACTGTGGCATTTTTTGTCTGAGTTTTCAGTGCTGTGTGTCTTATAAATATAGAATCATAGAATCACAAGGTTGGAAACAACCTACAAGATCATCTAGTTCAACCATCCTCCCATCCCCATTGCTACCACAAACTACTAAACCATATCTCGTAGCTCCTCATCCAGGAACCTCTTGAACACTGCCAGGGACGGTGACTCCACCACCTCCCTGGGCAGCCATTCCAGTGCCTGACCACTCTCTGAGAGAAAAAGTTTTTCCTCATGTCTAACCTAAACCACCTCTGGTACAACTTGCGGCCAGTTCCTCGGGTCCTGTTTGTTGCCTGGGAGAAGAGGCCAAACCCCTCCTCATCACAACCTCCTTTCAGGAAGTTGTAGAGTGCAATGAGGTCTCCCCTGAGCCTCCTCTTCTCCAGACTAAACAATCCCAGCTCCCTCAGCTGCTCCTCATAAGATTTGTGCTCCAGAGCCCTCACCAGTTTCGTCGCCCTTCTCTGGACACGCTCCACAGCCTCAATGTCTTTCTTGTAGTGAGGGGCCCAAAACTGAACACAATACTCAAGGAGCGGCCTCACCAGTGCTGAGTACAGGGGGATGATTATCTGTCTTTATATGTTTGTGTTCTGCAAGGATTGAGGAGAGAACTGTCAATCTTAGGTCAATATGGAGCCTTGGCAACTGGGGAGAAGTTGTGAGGTAGTTGACTTTCATTCCTGATGCCGCTTATTGCTGCCATTTTCCTGACTGTCTTAGAGACAACTGGTCAGTTATTTATTACTTTCCTCTTAGAATATTCTGTTACAATTAAGTGGCTTGGAAGCACTGAGGTTTTTTTTTTTTAACTGCTGATTTGCTTTATATTTGCTTATATTTGCTAATTTTATATATAAGGCACTATTAAGTTTTGGTCTTAGCTGCTGTGAGATACCACTGAACAACTTTGGTCTGTCGTTTACATTTCTGACTATTTATTGCTGTGATTTCAACCAGAAATGGTGCATGACTAGAAATCATAAATTATTGTCCATCTTTTTGCTGGAGACTAAAAATGGAGAGCTACTGAAGTGCAAAGGAAACCTCTATTTTTTTTACACTGAGTCATGGCAAGATTGGCAAGTTGCAAGGAAAAATATAAATCTGGTGTTTACTATAGTTAACAATGAAATCCTCCTTTTACGAAAAAGTATTAGGGTGAATTATGCTTTCAGTCTCCTTGATGCTGTGGAGGAGTTAAAAGGAACATTGTGGTTTTTTCCATCCTTGGTCTGGAATGGGGATAAATTAAAGGAAGTTACCCGTTTGCTCCGCTCATTTTCTGAAGTTTGGTCCTAAAAACATGGTAGTCGTCTATAATTTCTAACTTTCACAAATGGTATTACAACTTTGTATCTGTTTTCCTTTGTTATTGACCAATCACTGAGTCATGCAATATCGAATTTTGAAACCTGTGATCTTTCACTTAGGTATGAATTCTGATACGTATATAGACAAACACTGAACTAGCGTGAAAAAACATGTTGAATCTTTTGCATTATGTAAAATAATAGATGTTATCTACAAATATTAATTAGTCTGCCTCCAATTCTGATACAATAAATGTTATTGAGGGAAAATAATAGAAAATAGCGAGGCTTTGCCAAACATGAAGTTCAGTGTCATGTGAAGATGGACCACGAGTCATTTGGAGTCCTGATTCTGTGTTATTTAAAGGCTATAATAGGTCTTATAGGAAAAAAAAAATGCCTAATGTTAAAGAAATATTATCTGTCTTTTCTGAAAACAGATGAAGTAGATTGCAGAAGAACATATTTGTCAACAGGAAATAACCATAACTTAAAAGTCATGCAGGCATCTAGCATGACTGAACAAGACTGTAGAGAATAAAGACAGAATTTTCCTCTTGCTTTTCATGATGCGCAGAGAACACCTTCTCTCATTGTTTTAAACAGCTTTGATGTGTGTGCAGTGTCTTGATCCAAGTCTTTGTGCTAGGCTTTTGTTCCACAGAATGTGGACCACGAGTGAAGCTTGATGAAGTGGAAAGCCATGGCTTTTCTACTCTTGGTGTCAAAGGGGTATTTAGATATCAGTAAGACTTTATGTAGATCACATCAAACATAAGAATTTCAGGCCGTCCCAGTGTGGACTTCTGTTGTGCTCTGCTTTATTGAGCTGTTCCATGCCATGAAGGACATTTTGAGATTGCGTTGATCAAGATAGTACCATGGGTGTGTTTGTCTTCCAAGGAGAAAAGTGAGGTCAGTAGGAATGAATGCTGTGCTGCAGCTCAAACTGGAGAGGAGATACTTTGGTGTCCTGAGAAGAACGTGTGTCAAACTTCTGCTCTGGGGCATGGTTTAATATGGCAGTCTTAATGTTATGTGACAGGTGACTTTCTTGTCTTCCCTGTTGGGCTGCTCTGACTGTTCAGGTGAAGTTCTGTGCTTTGTCCTCTACCTACTCCTCCAGGAGAGGATCCTTTCTGTTGCTCCAGCATGCGCTCTTCAGCCTTGCCTGCTGCATCCTCCCAGCTCAGAATTCCCTACCACATTGCTTCTTGTAGATGTAGCCCAATATCCCACCCTTCAGAATGCTGAAGGCTTGGTTTCAGATCACCTCCACATGTTTTCTGGATGCAACACACAGCATGGAAGTCATATGGATATTGGGTATTCGAATGTTCACATATTGTGTTGGGAATGAAGGTAACCAGAAAAGCAGCAGACTGGAAAATCCCTTCTGTACACTGTCTGCCAGTTATCTGAAAGGATAAAACTGAGATGCTCTCTTAACCCAACTCTCCCACTTTTTGGGTTAGGTCCACTTGTTTGTTCAATGAGTGAAGAGCATGTTGTGTATCAGAACAGGTGGAGAAGTGGGATGGCTAAATATACTGCTCTTAAAAGCCCTGAGAAGATAAAATCTGCATTCTCACCATTTCCCACTACTTGTACTGCCACAGAGACCTCTCTTGTAGATGGATGGCAAAACATACGACTTTTCTTTTTTTGATCTTACTGCCTTTCCTGAGTTTAACCTTTCCTATGAATTATCTCTCTGATTAAAGTATATTGACAAAATCTTTATTTTCTTGGTTTTACAAATTTGGCTTAAAAATTCTTGAGTTGAAGCTTGGCAAACACTGCCTTAGTATGCAAACAGTGGGGATGGAAGAAGGGAAATCATTTGGCTGTTGAAAACCTACATATGGGAAAGTCACATGGAGCTTTCAGTGTTTTATTTATAATTCTGGAAAGGCCTCTGCTAATTTGTAAAAGTAGAAAAGACCAAATAGTGGTTTATGGAAAGCAAACAGCTCGATTTTTTTTCCATGAGTATTTTTAATGCAAGTATTGACTTCACAGATTGTAACACTCTTTCCTCCTTACATTTTTTTTAAGCTTTCAGGATGTATAATTGGCTAAGCTAACATTGCAATGAAAACCTTAACTCTTGCAGCTTCTTATTCTTTGAGTTCTGATTGTGAAGCCATGAGAGGTGTTTTGCTTTCATTTAGCACATACATATTGAGCTTCCAGAAAGGTAACTTGATTTACAGTAACTGCACCCAGTGGGAGCCAGATGATTTTCACATTTGTCTTTTAATGAAGCATTTCTTTCAAAATCTCTTTTCCAGGAAAAAAAAACCAAAACAACCCACTAGCTTAACCATTCAGGACCGTGTAAGTAAGCACTGAAGCCTTTCATCTTTAGCTGTACCTGTGAACAGACATTTCTAAAAACTAGTCCTTGGAATGATTCTACCAGTTAGTAATGCCACTTTGAGTTTTATACTGGCCAGACTCTGAGCAATGTTTCACTAATACCACCATAAAACAACTGTATTATGTGAAAATGCTTGAACAAAACAAATGGAAGAATGGTGGTAGTGGGCTGCTTGGGAGGCTGTAGTGTTCTCCTGCTCGAATTGCTAAACGTGGGTAACTCTTCAAAGAATGGCATTTAAGGTTACATTTGGAGTCATTAGTTTATAAACAGTCCACAGGATATTTTGCATGCTTCGTGTTAATATTCCTCCAAAAGTCAAGATTCCCCGGGGAGAAATGAGAAAGTGCACCAAAAGACATTTTCAGTTCTTGAGGTTTATCCAGTTTCCTAGATCACTAAAGCTCGACTGTCTCATGAAGAAGTTATTACAAAACAAACTTTGATACAGTTCTCAGAGTGTTTATATGTAAAGAGGGATACATTGGTAACGCCCTTCCCTTTAGCTGTTGGGTTTTTATATTTTTGCTGGCTAACTGATGTTGATTACAATTCAGAAAATCTTTAGGACGTGAATTGGGTAAATTTACTTGAACCTTCATTTTCAGTCCTGCGTTTTGATCCTTTACTGTGTTGGTAAAGGACTTGGCAGAGGTGTTCAGATCTTGATAGAATGTCACAATCTGTGCTGTTGTCTACAGAGAAGAGTCCGGCCTTTTCTGTTTCTCAGTAAGACTCATTGAGGGGGAATCTCAGGCCCTTCTGGATACCAGGGCATTTCTAAGAGAGCTGTCCCACCATTTGATCTCTTGCCAAAAATGAATCTGTGTCTTCTGGGCATGAGCGGCTGTTTTAAGTTGGGCACAATCTGTGTAAAAGTGGAGCTGTGGGGACTGTCTTGTGTTTGTGAAGAGAGTCTTCTGAGCATTTCCTACCTTTACCAAATGCTTGGCCTCTGTAGTGGGCGTTCCTTGCAGGTTGGTCAATCTTGGGCAACAGCCTGAAATAAAATAAACCTATAGAGCACCAGCTCATCCTTCAGAAACTGATCTTATTTCAGATTGCCATGTTACTTTGCAAAATACTGGGATTTGTAGACCTGGCAGGAGGCTCTGGGTGGGTTATCACACTTCAGCAAGATCTGGGCTCTCTGTCAAACCCTTGACCTCAGCTGACATGTCTCATACCTGAGGATGGAACTCACAAGGGACGTTCTTGGCATCTGTGTGCATTTGAATTTCCTCCAGCTCATCCAGTTAAGAGAGACCAGGAGGACTTGAATCGGGATCTGGTGAGAGCTGCTAGAAGTGGCAACAAGGCTTGTGAGTTCCATTTCACTGATGAGCTTCTGAATGTACAAAAGATTGCTTTGTTTTTTATTATTATTTTTTTTTTTTAGTGAAACATGGCTCAAATTTCCCAGGAATTTGGGGATGTTTTTGACAGTCGCTTATTTTTCCTCATGCTGACCTCAACTCAGCATGAGGTCAGACTCGACAAATAGTCTGCTGGGTGCTGACACTTTAAAAGATAGCTGTGTTGTCAGTTTATGCTGAATTCACTGCACAAATGGGGTATATGTTTTAAGCAGTCTGACATCTTTTTCTTATGCCAGATCTGATTTCTAAAAGAGATCCTAATTTTTATTTTTATCATCTTTTTTTTTATTGCTGATGTTAGAACCAACTACTAAGTTCAGTCTCCCAGAACTGGGGGGGATAATAAAGACTTTACTGTTCTTCTTTACTTTTGGTCTTACAATTATGTTGCAGCTGATGAGGAATACTCAAGGCTTAAGAAAATGTTCTGAAAATATGGAGCCTAAAGATTGATGAAAAAAAAGTGAATGAAAGTATTAATCTAAAATTAAATGAAAAAGGCATAAAATGGTGGGGCTACTGAACTTTGCCACTGAGCACTTAAGGATGACTGAGGGAATGTGTTGCTTATGGAATGCAGAGTAGAGAACTGTGTTTGGGATTAAATTATGGTACAATGGGTTCATTAAGTGACTGGAATATATGCTAAGGAGTCATCTGTGGAAGTGATGGGATCCTGGAGAGGTCTCTTCTGCTCTGTGCTAACAGTTTGGGAGATAAAGCGCGTGAGATAAAGGCTTGTGTGTATTTTTGAAGATGGGAGAAGAAATAATGTGAAGCCCAGCACCAAAGTCAGTAAAAAATGCAGGAAGAGGCAAATAGAGGGAATCTGAGACTTTAGGATGCATCAGGAGGGCAGCTGTTATTGCAAAACACACAATTTTTTATGATGCTGTAATAGAGGTGTCCTATGCAGGTCTGTTATTGTACTCTACAATCACTCTAGTAAGTGCTGTGCAAGGTTTGGGAGGCTGTATTTTAAGAGGTGTTTAAGTTGGATAGTGAAAAGAGAGTAAAACTAACTTTTGGTCCCTATGGTCTTTGAAAAAAGCCTGCTTATGTCTTCTGAAAGCAGTTCTGAAGAGTATGACAGCAAACATTGGTGCTTTAGGTATGTTGAGTCCTTCCTGGAGTAATGTGATGGACTGGGACTCCTGAGAAGCCTTCCCAGCCTGGTGCCTCTGGGATTGCATCTCATCTCTGAGCAGCTCTGACATGAGAGGCCCAGATGGCCGTGTGAAGGAGGCTTGGCACTGTGGGTCACCCTGTCCTCCTCCAGCCCTGCTGCAGCCAGGGGAGTGCTCACCTTATCTGCTGGTGGAGTAACAACCGCTAATGGAAATTACAGCGGTCGGGATAAGATAATGCCCATTAAGGCAGGTTGTGCTGGTCAGTGTTTTGTCCTGAGATAAAGCTGAAATGAGTTTGTAATTATTGAGCATTCAACTTTATTTAATAAAGTATATTTATGCATGCTAGGGGAATGTACATTGATGCCGAAGGAGTGACCCTACAGATAGCAGCAAGGTGGGAAGCAAGACAGCGGGGTGTCCGAGGTGTCTGCCCTTGGAATGACAGTGCTGCCTGGCTTGCAGGTATGCAGCAGAGATTGAGAACCTGGCTGCGATTCCAGGTGCCACCAGTGCTTCCAATGCTTGAGCGAAGTGCAAACTGCGTAATGTCAGCGCTGAAACTCGACCCGCAGGCATGGCTTCCTGCAGGCTGCCTGCTCCTTATGCAACGCGCCTGTCCTGGGGCAGCAGTGCTGCTGGGCACCCACCGTAAGTACACCCAATGGGTGTTCTTAGAGCCCCGCTGCTGAGATCTCAAGCAGCTTTCTGGCACTCTCCATGTTTTATGCTCGGGGAAGTTGCTGCAGAAGGGCACAGCTGATCGTGGGAGGCATTGAATTTGCTTTGTGTGCTTGAATCAAAGCAAATTGGTACCTGGAAACCCACGTCCACGCGCTCTGTGCTTTATGTAAGTGATGCTATCTGAGGGCTTTCCTGGTTGATGCGATCTCAAAAGCTCTCCACTGTGGTAGGCAAAGCAACAAAGTGTGTAGGATTTTGGGGGGCCGTTCTTGTCATTTGACAGCACAAGCCAAACAGAACCTACACTACAGCAGGGTAGGCTTGCAGGTCCTGACATAACCCCTGTCTGTGAAACAGCAGGAAAACTGGAATCTGTACTTAAATATATACTGTGTTGATTTATTTATTCCTCATTTTCTGTTTATTCCTCATTTCAAAAGAAAGAGATGAGTTTATGTTTCTTCTCCAGGCACTCAGAGAACTCCTTAATGCAGTAATTTGAGATAAAGAAGATGAACGTGTATTTAAGATGAGGCTTTCTGAAGTGGTTTTTCCCCAAAATTTCATGTTTTAAAAAATTTCTAACAGCAGAGGTTAAGATCTGATAGCTCTCCTAGTGTTTTGTCTGGTGATTTAAAAGTGATGGCTTTAATACTGTTGTGCTGTGATCTCTTAAATGCTTGTGGTATTGAGCTTTCTTAGTATCTAAACTTGTGGTTTCCTTTTATTCTTCGCTTTGGCTGTATGAAGATACATGTACACAACCCTTAGTGCTCTTTATTTTGGAGAGCCAGCAGTGCTGCCTTGCTGCTGGTCAGTGGGAAGCCTTCCCTGCCTCCTTGTGCCTCAGTTAAACCCATTGCTTGTGGCTGTGTACCACGATGTGCGATCCATCACCCCCTGATCGATGGGTGGAGGTGCTACGGCAGAGCCCAGGTGTCAAGTCTGGGGATAACAGCAGAAAAGCACTCTAGTGCACATACAGGGCAGTTTGAAGACATTCCCTTGCCTCAGCGCAACCTACGTGATATTGCTCATGTTACATTATCGAGCCATAATAACAGGGTGCTGGGAAAGAGGCAGCTTGCTGATGTCTCTCTTTTTCCTGAAGGACTTCCCAGAAAATCCCTTCTTTTCGCAGAAAGATATGGGTCATGGAGAAATGGTGCTCTGCTGGAAACAGAAACTTGATTCTTTGAGCTCAATTAAAAAAAAAAACCTCTTTATTGTATAAAAAAGAAAAAAACAGCTGAGGAAAACAGGACTGTGGGGACTTTGAGGGGGGGCTTTTGTGAATTTGTTCAAGTTTTGGCAAACTTAGGCTCTGAAAACACCAGTGAACTTTAGAAAGATCTGACCGGGCTGTATAAGTGGCAGATATCCCAGCAAAGCCTTATGCAGTGAGAGAACCTGACAAGGCACAGAGTTGGTTAAATGGCCAATTAGCTGCACCACATCTGAAGAAAGACCTGAGCACGTCTGTGCCTTCAGGTGCCCGTTTGGCAATCATTGCTGAACAGTTTTCTTTGGCTAATAGGAAAAGCAGCAGAGGTCAACAGGCAAATGCTTCCTAATGTGCAGGGATGCCACCCCTTCTAATTGCATCCTCTGTACACATGCAATTACAGACTGTGCATACTATGTACTTGCATCCGTGTGGGTGTTTCCCTGTCACTGCACCTACACCTGGTGTGTGGGACTGGGTCGTGTCTGCGCAGCAGCATTTTGCAGAGTGGCACTTGAGAGGGGGCAAACGAGGTAGGGATCCATGACCTCTCCTGGGTTTTGTCTTCCTGCCCATGCTGATGTGATGCAATTTAGCTGATCCCTGACCCTCTTCTCCTGCTCCAGACTTCTGTCTTCATGCATATCTTGGTGATGAAATGCCACATAACCTTCTTTATCTTCAGTTCTCTGTTTTTGTGAGAGATTCTTTTAAAACACGTCTGCAGGTAGAGAAAGATCAAGCCCTGCGTGATATGCGGGGGCTTGTTCCTGTCCTGGTGAGGCCCAGCAGCAGCAGTGCTGCATCCCAGATAATTGCTCCACGTCTGTACCTATCCTTCTTATTGAAGACTCATACGTTCAGACTGTCTGCTGGCATAATTGCCTTAGACCCTGATGAAAAATTCATCTCCTAGGACCCTGGAGGGTCATTTGGAGCAGCATTATTCCATGAAGTCTAAAGGCAGTAGAAGAGCAAAGAAGGAAAGTAACCTTGGAATTCATGCTAGTCTCCCCAGCACTAGTGCCGTTAGCTTTGGCAAAGCCTTTCTCAACAATAAAGCCAGCTGCCATTTTGGCATCAGGACAAGCAGACTTGGCATCAGCCCCTCTGGCACCAAATACACGCTTCGTGGGAGCTGGCATCAGCGGTGTGAAACAAGGGTAAGGCCCAAGGGAAATGCCAAGCAGACATGAGATGAGCACTAAAAATAGTGAGTTGCTGTCATTTGGAGAGAAAACAAATAGCACCCCTAAGAGGAGGGTGTCTTGAGATTTCCATCAAGGTTATGCTGGTAAGCAACTAACATTAGCAGCTTTGGGGGACAATGCTGTCTGCTGTGATGATGTGACCAGAGGCCAGGCACCTGCTGTATTTTTGGTACCCACATGGTACAAGACACTAAAACAAGAATAGACTCTTACCGTCTTGATCTCATGTTTGGGGGATCCTATTACTGTCTGCACTCTGCCTTCAGCCTGGTCTGGAGCACGGTGTCTCCTCTTGAGCCCTTACCAAAGGTCCTGTTTGCACACACGAGCCAAAGGAAAACAAGAGCAGCGCTGCCAACAGCGAGAAGCCTGGCGGGTGTCCCTGCAGCACCCCGACACGCCAGCCCTGCTGGAGACGTCTCGTCAAATGTGTAACAGCTGATCCCCCACCCTGCCCTGTGCTGGCTCTGAGGGAGGAGTTGGCTTTCCTATCATTTTGTGGCCCACTCCAAACTAAAACTGAAGGCTGCCCAAAAGCTGGAAGCACTAGAGGGACAGAATTGACCCTGACTCCACTGAAGCAGGTAATGTCATCTCTAATAGGGCAATTATCTCTTTACTATCTCTTTACTCCCCTCCACCTCAGTGGATCCGAACTTTAAAGCTTTTTTTGAGGCCTCTGGGCTTGCATAGCAGGCCTGGGTATGAAACAGCAGTCATACAAAATAACCATGCAAATAGCCTTTGGCATTACCACACGTTGGCTTGGCCACAGCTCTGCTGCTGGGAAAAAGTGCCTGCTGGACCTGTGGCTATCATTTTCCTCTCCTCAAGCAAAAAGCAATGGGAAACAACGTCACTGAGGGCTGAAAATTTCAAGCTATGCTTCACAAAAACTATTTTGGTCTCAGGGAAGGAGCCTGGACTTTTCATTGCCACTGCTCTGCCATCAGCTGAACAGCGGGGCTGGTGGTGGGGCTGGGACAGCCTGGATGTAGCCGGCTTCTGCCTCCTCTGCCGGGTGGGTGCTGAGGATGGCTCCTCTTGGGCATCACCTGCCCCATCTCGGCTCTCTGCCCTTTCTTGTGTCAGCTTAATGCAGAAAGCAGCTTCAGAAAAGGGTTTGCTGGCTGAGTTACAGCCACTGAGGCTCTCCACCACGCTGAGCATGTTTTGAAGTGCACAGCCTCTTCCTCCCTGGTTAACCAGTTACTTGGAGACAAAGCGCAGGTGACAGCGGTGAGGTTGAAAAGCAGTGTCCCTATTTGCTTATCTGTACTGAGTAAAGCAGCAGAACTGTCTTGTGCTTTGAAACCACCGAGCTGACGGAAGCAGCAGCAGGCTGCAAGGAGAGGGACCTCCCCAAGGAGCTTCTGACCATTGTAAGCCCTTGTGCTTCCTTGCACATTGAAATGTATTGATCCAACAGGCCTTTGTGCTTCCTTGCACGTTTAAATGTATTGAACAGTCTGGTTGTGGCACTGGCTCACAAGTCAGTTTCCACATGAGCAATGTGTTTTGCTGGTGTTGCTCTTTGTTCTCTCTAGCAATGAGGAAGTCGGTTTGGCCTGGGAAACATTAAACGCGAGTGACTTTGGTGTCCTCATTTTGTCTTTGAACTGCATACAAACCGGGGGGAGCCCAGTTTAGCCAGCTCCAAAATAGTCCTGTAGCAGTAGACACAAAGGATCTGGAAGGTTTATCAGGCCCATGTGCAATAGAGAAGATACTCTAGGTGCTGGGAAATGCTCAGACTGGCCTGATTGTCCTCTGGAATTTTCTGAGGCCATTCTTTGAAGACAACACCAGTGCTACACGTTACAAGAACCCAGTGCACCCACTCTTTGTGTTGGAAAGCTGTGTTGCTGTGTCGGGGTGGGTGAGTGGCCCTTTGCTTTTCAGGAATCAGCGACCAGTGGGCAGACTTTGCAGGCAGAAACGGTGTGCAGGCAGCTCTACACTGCCCTTCTGTTCCAGTACTGCTCATCTCCAGATAGCTCATCCCGTTTTTGCTAGCAAACAAGTCCCTTTAGAACTTACTCTGTCAAAGCACATGGAGCTTTGTTATTCCTGGATGTTATCTTACTGAAGAGAGACAGGGATCTGCTTTTATGCCTTCCTATACGCTGTTTTGGTTTTTTTTTTCCCCTTTTTCTTTAATCCCAAAGCCGTCTCCAGGATGGGGAAAGATAAAGTCACGCTCCTTCAGGTTGCTTCTTTCACATGTTGTTTGAAGTGCCTGGCAGGTCTGTGCAATCTCAATTCTAGCACCCCAGGCTGTGGGATGACTAATGAAAGCGGATAGCTGATGCTCAAGGGATGGTTCTGTTAACAACACAAAAATAACAGTGTCCTGGGGTAAATGAAGGAGCTCTTAGATACAGTTGTTCCATCTTCATGGTCATCCTACATATGTATAGCTGCACTGTCTGATTTTTGTTTTTTTCCTAGAACTGTGATATTGAAGTTTGAGGGCATACTACAGACCACCCGGATTTACTGTTCCTCCAACAGGACTCCAGCAGTGGAGCAGCTGAGACTAGCATTGTGCTTCAGGCCTGACAGATTGGAGCTGCGCAAGTTCATTTTTGTTCCAATCATGTTGTCATATTTGGATCAGCTAAAGGTCAAGCTATCTTTTTGAGGGTATCAAAGTGGATAATGCGTCTTGCTGGGTTGCTAACCCGCTCACAAGCATGTCCCATCAAACACTGCAGCAGTTCTACAGTGGGCCGAACAACTTCCATTGCCTACCTCAGTAGCGTGCTAAAGTCTAAGTCTGTGCTGGGTTGTGAAACTGCCGTGGAGCATCCTTTGTGCATCACGTTTGGGGTGGGTGGCACATTCAGGAGAGCGGTCCTACCGATGGGTAGAGCTCGGGCTCTTTGTTCCCTCCTTCCCTCTAGCCTGCAGTGCAGTTCACTCTGATGTGCTGAAAAAGGGTGTCTGGTGGCTGCTTAAGCAAGCGGATTTTCAAAATAATGTTGATCCCGTCACATATTCTTACTTCAGCCTTGACTTTTCAGAGCCCTCATGTGATTTATTTACAGAGAAACTGTAAAAACTTGTGTTTGCTCTGTTCATTTTATCTTTGATAAACACGCGAGATATGTGGCCTTGCAGATGTTAAGCTCCAGGTTCGCATAAAGGAAGTGAAACCCATGCTGAGCTGTTGCTTTCATTAAAATAATAATTATTTCAGCTCTGCGCGCTCACAAGCAGAGGGCAGTAGAAAATTGGAAGGGTTTTGGAACAGATGATGAGCAGATGAAGGCTTTGGGAGAAGGTTTTGCATTAAGGAAGATTGATGTCTTTCACAAGAAGTTAGCTAACAAGTACAGACTAATGAACAGGTGAGAAGATGGATGGGGACTTCTGTTCCCACCTGGTAATATTATGAAAGTCAAATGAGAAGGTGGTGAATTCGCTACACACAAAAGGAACTATTTGTTCATAACTGCTGCCTGTGAAGCTCATGGCTACTAGAGAAATCATTGGGGTTAGGGCTTCGGATTTAAAAACAATAAAATAGAAGAGGGTAAAATGATACCACTTGTAACACCCAAAGCAATTACAAAGATAAGGAGAGCCTATGTGTTTTGAAAGACATTGTGTCGATCAGGCATCGAAAGGATATAAACTAACTTGCTCAACTGCTGGGGCTGGGAAGGATGTTACTGCTTTTCCACTAAGTTACTGTCTTTGATAGTCCTTGGTGACTTGTCTTAGATCTGGAATGAAACTTTGCCTTTTGAATAATGCTGGGGAAGAGCAGGTTGTTAAAGCTGGATTACCTCTCACCGAGGGATTCGGAAATGGCTGCATTGGCTCAGCCCTCAGATCTGCCCAGGGCCCTATAGCAGCAGCCAAACGGGGTATTTCAAAGGACAACATGAGGCCACAGAAACGATTACTAAAATGGAAAGCTGCCCTTTTATATCACTGGTGTTTGTCCTCGGAATTGGAAAAGCAAAGGTTGAGACTTTGATCCAGAAAGCACAAGAGCTGGAAAATCCCATTGCCTAACTGATGGTGGTTCATGCTGATGTTTTGTATCCTTCAGGAAATTGCTGATATGCCTATTAGGAAAAACAGAGATGTGCTTACCATAGACAGCGAGTCTCTATGTGGCTTAAAACTAGTGAAAAATAGATAATATTTATGACATCCTCACAGCCTGATTGTAGGGGTACGCCCTGTGCAGAGTTCTTGCTTGGGGCTGGGAGGTGGTGGCAGTACTCAGGGAGGACTTCTGGCTTGAGGACAGTGGGTATTGCTTCTGGCACTGCTGCAAACTGCCTGGTTCCAGAAGTTGGAGAGGCCAAAACCAAGGGGAGTTTCCTCTCTGCTGAACGTTCCCTGCAGTGCTTGGGGGGGTACTGGCCCCCACGGGATGGACGAGGACAGCTGCTCATTGAAGAGACGCCTGAAAAATAGAGGCTGCTGAGTGTAGGTAGGAAAAGGAAGTTAAATTTAGATTACCTTCTGCAGTGTCATCTCCTACCTCAGTGTGGAACTTGCTGTACTCCTTGCTGGGGAGAGAGGACAAACAAGAAATGCCATCCTGTGCACCAGATGATGAATTTGTTTATAAGGCTTAATTGCCCCTTGGCACAGCAGCATGAAATGAGCTCTCTTAGAATTAGAAACCATTGGTGGGTCGGGGCTGGTCGTGCTCTCCCTGGGGAGAGGGATTAAAGTGCCTGCTGTCACCTGTCCCAGGGCACCCGATCCCAGTGGCAGCGGGGAATCACTGCCCACGGCTCTGTGGGGTCAGGGCTGAGTGGGGACCTGAGAGGTGCTCGGAAGCAGTGAGGACACGGTATGGGACCATCTGGAGATGCTCAGATGGAACCTGCTGCTCACCAAACAGCGAGCAAATTTAGGCGTTTAACCTATTGCGTAGGAAAAAGCTCTTTTGCTTAGCGAGCTTTAGTCCCCAGCAGGGACCTGTCGACATCCAGCTCTCAGAGCCCGGCCTGCTGCCAGCGTCCCGCACCGGCAGCGCAGCTCCTCTGCGTCTTCACCGGCGCTGCCTCGAGGTTCAGCCTTTTTTTCTCTTTGCTGTTTTTTTCAGAAGTGCCCGACCTGATGTCATTTCCACCCCGGCTGGGCTGCGTCTGAGATATGTCACGGGGAGTGGGAGGAGGAGGAGGGGGAGCCAGCGAGTGCGCGCCGTGCCCCAGGACCCTGTTTACTTTGCATTCCCGGCCGAGGAAGCCCTGGTTTAAATAGGATCGGAGGCGCGGGCTGCCCACAGCTGAGGAGGAAATGCTTGCTGCGGGGCTTTAAATTCCTGCGTTCCCATGTGCGGGTGCAGAGGATGAGCTTGCAGAATGCCTTTCCTCTTGGGTCTCAGACAGGTAACTGGGCTCGGTGTGGTGGGCGCTGCTTGCTCGAGGCTGTAACTTGCTTTAATTTTATTTCATTTCCCCTTCCTGCGTTAGGAAATGATTTTCAGTTCCTAGAGCCCTACAGGAGGCATTTCCCCACCCGTAGCACTTAACCGGGGAGCACGGCTGCTTTTTGCTTAGTGAGGAAGGAGCAAAGCAGTTGTTTGGGGGAAGAAACCTCTGTTTTGGTGGCGGTGTGTAGGGCCACAGCCCTTTGTGCCTGGTTGGTTTTTATGGATACTTTCTGCAGTCCTTAATATGAGATTGTGTATACAGTGCCTGAGAACTTGTGCCAAACTTTCTTGCACAAGCAGTATTTTGAGTGTTAAACTGCGTTTAATAGAAAAACAAGTTAGACACGTGTATAATCTCTCTCTCTCCTCTCTGACAAAGGTCACCAAACAGAAAACGGCAACTTGCTGCTCCCCAGTTCGGTGGCTTTTTAATTTTTCAACATGAACAAGGAGCTTGGGTAATGTCGTGGCTGGGCATGGAGGGGAGTGAGGAATGGTAGCAACTGGCCAGCTGCTCCATGCCGGAGGAGAGTGCCAACTATTTGTTCTTGGGCTCAGGGAGAGCAAACCCTTTTTTTGGTCTGGGAGGCACGTCTGGAGGGGAATCTTAACTGTAAACTCTCTCCAGTGCTGTTGGGTTCTGTAATCCACAGTAAATAGATACCGCATGATACCAGCGTGCTGCCTGTAGTTTCTAAGGGGGCTTTAAAATTTCAGGATCTGGCTGCAGCATGGTTGAACTCCCAACTTGCTGTTGTTCGGAAGGCAAAATGACTTAACACACTGCTGAGCAAACAGTGCTGTCTCATTTTCCTTATCGGTTCAGTTTTTGGTGAAATGCAGCTCCCCCCTCCCTCCCTCCCAGCCTGCTGATCTGAAAACAGTTTTACATAAGAAACTACCTCTAGCACAATGACCTTCTGTCACTGAATGCAATAGCTATAACAACATTTCACTTGTCATCACTTGGGGCAAAGGGGCTTTCCCTAAAAACCTGGGAACTGAACGGAGGAGGCAGATGGAGACACAAAACCTAAACAACTTTGGGTAACTCAAGTTGCAGTCAGCACAGCTGGCTTTAATGCTGAGATTGCTCCAGTTCCACAGGCATGTTTTTCTCTCAAGTTCCTTTTTCCAAATGAACCTTTTCATTTTGGGAGGATATTTGGCACGATTGAGGTGCTGCATAAAATGCAAAGCCAGCAGTGAGGTGCTCTGCTGCCTGGTTTGCTCACACTGCTCACAGCTGTTTATCTCAGAGTGCTGGATAGTGTTTTTCTGTCTGCTTGCAACTTTTCTGCATAGATACAGAGGCATTTACAGGAAGCAGAAGAAGGTGTTGCCTCAAGAGCAGTTGAGCAAATCTCTCAACTATTTTTATCCACCGATGAGAGATCCAGTGGAAATGAACTGCTTGAACTTCAGTTTTAGACGAGGAAAAAAAAGTATTTGGGGCTGTGTCCTTCATGCAGATAACAATAAGAAATTTCTTTTCCCACTTCTAAAATGGGGAACAAAAGAGTTGGTAGCGAACAGTGCTGTTTAATTAAAAGCGTGGGAGGAATTCAGGAACATCTTGTCACGTATCCGCCTCTATTGTCTCTGCTGTTTGCACTCGGACTGTAAACCCTGGGGTGTTGGAGAGGGCTCTGCCGTGCTCCTGCTCCAGGGCACCCCAGTGCCCTCGGACCCGTGGCGTTGCAGCAGGTGGGCTGCCCGATGCGTGGTGGAAGCGATGTTTTGGTTTGGGTTTGTTTTTTTTTCAGTGGGGGTGATGTTTAAATGCCTTTGACGTCAGCACAAAGTGGGTGTCTGTTTAAAGCTCCCGCCCCAGGAAGCGTGGCGATGCAGGAGCTCAGTGATCATTTTTAAGCACGTTTCCTCTTAGGGTTGCAGGTGGAAGCTTGAATTCATCGTTCTGCTCCATTGCAGAAATAACAAAGGGACGGAAGGTTAAAGTATTAAATGCCAAACTTTTCCAATTTTTTAATTTTAACTGCTCAAAGGTTTTGGTGTTGTCAGCTGTTTGGTGGCGTGAAACACCCAAACACAACAACCTCAGAGCTGTCATTTCCTGGAATTGGTGTTACTGCGTGAGGCCGGCTGCAGCTGGGGAGCTTCTGCTGGGATGTAAACACTTCCACGTGAGGTGTGGATATGGCAGCTCCCGCAGCCTGAAAGTGAAACTTGCCTAAACAAAAACGAAAGCAGCCCTTCTCAAAGCGTACTGGTACGTTGTGATGTGTGGGAGGGCAGCGCTCCTTCAGGTGGTTGGAGTGTTTCTCTGCAATAAATGAGTGCTACAGACCAATTTGTTCCATAGGTAAACGTTGATGAAACCTCAGAGGTGCTGCATGCTGTGTGGGTGAGCATGGGCATGTGTGTAGGGTGCCTTATGAAGCAGTGTCTGGGCTTCGTTTATTTTCAGCCCAAGATGTCCATCACATGGCGGGATGTGCCCAGGGATCTGCCCACTGTCGTGCTGCCAGGGGCCGATACCCGAGGTTCCTGCACATCACGGCAGTCAGCACTGCTTTCATCTTCACCAAACTTTGGTGCTGTGTTCAGTTGGTTGAGCTAGTGTTGGCCCAGCCTGATATTTTCAGCAGCTCATCTGGTGAAGCAGCTGTGTGTTTGCCAAACAAACACTGGTGACAGTGTGCTAAGATACCAATAGTCACTTTTGTCACTCAAGTGCTTACGAGTATATATGGTTCTAACACTGCTTGCGAGTCACTCTAAATTCCTGGCATTTGTGCACTTTCCTGCAGGTAACACCAGTTGTTTGAATTCCATCCTACATGGCTGTCCTGGCAGTGGCTGAGTACTGGAAGCAAGGGTCTGTGAGCAGTGAGATATTCCCCTAATATCTGGGTCAAGATTTTTTTAGTAGATGCTTACTGCTGCAGTCCCATGAGAGCCATGCGACCAGGAGGCCTGGCACGGTCAGAGGTTGTGCCCGAGGCCCACTGATGCCAGCAGCACTGTGCCCTGGGGCGGGTGCCATCTTGGCAGGCCCCTTCAGCCTGCAGCAGCTCTTTTCCCTATGACACTCGGTTCTTTACCCCTGGCATGCCATTATTAATCCTTATCTCTTACAGTCCAGCCACTAATTGCTGTATGCCCTGACAAATCCTGAAGCTTGGAGAGGAGAAAGTATTAGCACAGGCCTAAAACCTGGCTACCCTATCAAAGAGAGGAATGGCATGGAGCCTGCTGCCAGGAGACGCAAGTCCAAGTGTTCTCCTGGCTCTCTGGATGTCACCAAGGCCGGAATGGATTGATGTACCCTAGCAGGGCAAATGACACAGAGGCCATGCGCATGCAAGGTGCTCATATTTAAGGTTAATGGAGGCTGTATTTCTGTGGAAAGGAGAGACAGAGCAAAAATCTACAGTGGTTATTAGATCTCAGCAGTATCAGGCACTCCTGGTTTGAGTTACCTGGTCAGTGCCAGCTGAGGAGTCATCTTTTGTAGGCGGTTCATGCCAACTATGCACTTCTGAGTGTGGGCTGCGGTGTTTATTGCTGCCATTGCACGTATTAATTTTCAGCTTGGAAAGTAGCCACGCCATTCTGGAATTTGCTCATCTTCATCTTTCTCCTTTTTGACATAGCAACAGTGTTACCAGGCTAGGTGCTGTTATTTCAAAGTAGAAATGTGTGTTTGGTAGTTCCTTGATTCTTTGAGTGCAGTAATACCGCACTGTTGGTCAGTTCTCCTTTCCCTCCATTCCCTATATTGGCTTCAGATGCAGTAAATCATAACAATTACAGACATTAAACCCAACCATTTAGTTCTGAAAACCTCTACAGAGGAGAACGAAGTCTGATTACCTCCTTGGTTACAGTGAGGGGCAATGTGGGCAACCTGCAGACTTCCGTGAATGCCTCCTGTCTTGATTGTGCCCCACATTTTGACCTTTGATTTGTCACGTAGACCTCCAGTAAAGGTCCAATACGGAGCTGGAAGGTGGAGAAAGTTGCACTTTTCCCTGACGCTGATGTTAGTGTTTGCTGTGGCTTCAAGCCTGACGTGTGCTGCTGCCTTGAGTCCTCTTATACCTGCTGCTGCTGGATGTTTTAAGGATTATTTGTAAAAGCCCTTGACAGCAAAAGTGTGCTCCTGGCAGAGTTGGCAGCGCTGTTGTGAGTTTATCACAAATGCCAATGTATCGACAACAACAAAAAAGAAGTAAAAAGATCATCATCTTGTGTTTGTCTGGAAACACAGTTGCTTTACAAAGTTTGTTTATGACACAGGAAAACTAATCCAAAACACCAGATGTAGGATATGAAGACTCTCCAAGTGCACCAAAATGAGGTCTTCCCAACTCAATGAGTTCCTTAAGAATTAGGATTTAACAAGTGGCTGCTGTTAGCCTGGGCAGGGGAATGAAACAGGCTCCAGGGCTGCAGAGCCGTCCGGAAAGCTCTTGTCTTTGAGTGTGCATCAGGGATTCTGTGACTGCAGTTTCCCAGATGTCGGTGTCAGCTCTTAGGATAATGCCAGGGAGGCAGCGATGCACAGGCAGCCCCCAGTACGTGCTGCTTTACAGGACAAAGCCAGCTCCTTGAAATTAGCTGGAATTCTCCAAGGCTTTGCAGGAGGGAGATAAGGGATGGCATGTTCAGGCCTCTTAGTTGTGAAACAGGAATACTCTGCTCTGTTAGGGCTGAGCACACTGAGAACAACCCCATGTAGACACTGCTTAGTAATCCTGTCCGGAGGCATCTGCAGCTAGCTCAGCAAGGGCTGGCAGGAGGGGCGTGCCTGCCCAGACAACCAGAAGACAGACAGTCCAGACAGTCCTTCTGCAGGGAAGCCTGTATTGGAATGTGATAGCCACTGGCTGCTGGCTCAGAAAGTGCTTTAGGGAAGAAACCTTCCCCCTCGGTTGTTTTTGTAAGGCTATCTTAAAAAAAACAAACAACAAAACGTATTTGTAGTACTTCAGTGCAAACTCCATGCTGCTAAGAATGGTTTAAAATGATCATTAAAAGTGGTGCTAGATGGCAGCTAGAAATGACGGCAAGCCAATAAAGTGTGGATGTTCCAGTTTTGCTTCTATGAGATTTTTTTCCCTTCCCATATATGTGTTATCTATAATATTACAGTTTCGATCCTGTGACTTGTCTGTGGCTGCTGGTGTGAAAGAGGAAGCGCAAGCCCTTGTCTTGTTTCCAGGTGACACTTAGACTGTATATAACTCCATTGCTGATGTGTCTTAAGTAGTAACCCTTTGGCTGCTTATGACAAAAAGAATGAATGGGAGAAGAAAGTAAAAAGTAATGCAACAGTGATAATTGGGATGGGATTTAATTAGAAAATGAAGCCTAATCAGTGTGCTTGGCAGTAGGTAGAGGACTCCTGACAAGACATGGTGCTGCCTCTGCCATGGCAGGGCATGACCTCTTCCTTGGCTTGTGAAACAGTGGATGAAAAAGTACAGGGGCTCTTCTTTTTGCAGAAATTATTCTTGACCTGAGAAGAGAGAGGAAAAGAGGCTGAAACACTTGGTGCAAATGAGGTATCTGTGACTCTAACCCCATGCTCTCCCAGCACTGGAGTTTATATCTAGTATCCTTTTCCAAAGATTTGGTGCCTTTCCCCTTTATCTCTTTCCTGTGCCAAGGTGTGTAACCCGGCACTGGAGGTAGCTGTGCCTTGAGCAGGGGCTTGGACCACATGACCTGCTGGGATTCTTTCCAAACTAAATTATTCCTGGATTCTGTGAAACAGTTTGGAAACAAGTTCTGGGTTTGACACGTGGAACTCGGTCTGGCTCCAAGAAGAGCTCCCAGCCACCTGCTTGACTCAGTGCAGGGCAGCCAGCACCATGTCCTGCTTGGGCTTTGGCAGTATGGCTGGTGGCCAGCACCACATGGGCTCTGAAACCTGGGGCTGTCTGAACTGGGGGTGCTGACAGCAAACTCTGAGCTCACTGACAGCTATGGGTGCTTCCACATTGGCAAGGAAGAGTATTTCTCTTTGTCGGAGTGTAGAGAAACTCTGAACAGTAAGCCTGAGTTCTTCTTCAGATGGGAAAGCAGAATGTTGGTTGACTCTGGATCTCCAAAAGCAGACAGGAGAGCCTCTGGAAACACTGGTGTTGATATAGGTTGCCGCTGCCAAAAGACACCATTATGTTCCTTCTTGTTAGTCTTTTGAAGCAGGCAAAGCAGCATAGAACAAATTCTGGGAGGAGAATAAACACAGGTGGTCAAGGACAGATTGGTTGTGATGCAAAGGGGATCCTGAAATGGCACTGTGGGACTCTGTTCTTCCGCCAGCCTCGCATGACTCATTTGCTAGCTCAGCATCGATCCTCGTGTGTCACAACTGTAAACCTCAGGTGGTGACTTTCTGGCTCGTGCATTATCAATAGGATTGCAATTTTGCAATAGGAACTTAATTTCTCAATTGGGCTGATGTGAGAGCCAAAATCTATCACGTTCATCAGTTGCACTAACTCTGCGAAGCCAGCAAAAGTGAGGAAACATGTAAATAAACTAATAAGAACAGATAAGAGAATAGACTTGTTCTATTTCTTTTCCTGACTAGAATTACAATATTTGGAATGAATAGTGTGCCTGAAATGGGAAATGCTATGTTAGCTCAGCAGTGCCTGTGATTAGAGGTGGAAAGCTGCTCCTTATTCTGTATGAGAAGGTTTCTACTTTTGATGTACAGCATTTTAAGACAGAGTATGAAAAGTTTGCTTTAGCTACCTGCAAAGCAGATGTGCTTGCAACATTGATGTGTTTTAATAAGGTTTGTTCGTTTTCAGAGAGAAATGTTTTGTTTCCTGACTTTCAGATTGCCTGCCACCTGTTAGAGGCGTACACATCACACAGCCTGTGAAGCACTTCTGTTTTCTTGTGTTTTGTACTTTTTCCCACCCATGTTTTCAGACTAGTAGGAAAACTGGGACTCTCGGGGGGACTCTGAGACTTCACAGCAAACTCCTTTTCCATCTTAAGTGTCCTGAGGACCTGCTGGGTGACACAGTGCAGCTGATTTGGCTCTGCTCCTGGACTACTTCGCTATTCCAGGAAGAACTTTTACAAGAATGCTGATCTTACATAAAGCGCATGGCTAATTATGAGGGATTCATTTTAGATTGGAATCTTGCAGGAACTTACTGTAATTACCATTTAGATCTAAATGAATCCAAGCAGTCTTTTCTCAGGTTATAACGTTCTGTTTATGATGTGTTTCCTCCACCCGGCATTCAGCCCCAGTAACGCAGCGATACAGTTTAAAACAGGGAATAAATGACATTTCATCTACAGAAGGATGCCTTGTGCCCAAAGCATGATAACTGTTAACAGAAAAGGAAAAGGTTGATAAGAAAACAGCATTGTCTAGATGCTAAAGCAATGTAACTCAGGAGCTATTTAAAAGAGATAATGGGTTTTCTTCAAAACTGTCATTTGTGGGACGTATTCTTTGATGGTCCCTTGAAATGTTTTAATCTCTTTGTGTATTTTAAAATTTCCCAAGACCGTAACTTGTGACTCTTAAAATGCTTGCAGATTGCTGGGTAAAATAAATTACATTTCAGAAGATACTGACAAAACATCTTAAAAGTGTGTCTGTTTAATTTTAGGACAAGGAAACCTGCATGGGTGTCAACAATCAAAGTTACATATGTGAAACGGGCCACTGTTGTGGACAGTCCCAGTGTTGCAACTACTACTATGAACTCTGGTGTAAGTCCTTCTGTTTTGTATGGCTTCCCTTCCTAATCTGCATGGCTGTCATACTGCAGGTCTGGCTTGTGTCTTGGGAATGTTGTATTCAGCTCTTGTTTTGCATTGCCGTTGCATTTAGCTGCAATGCAAACTAGAGTTGACTCGGCAAGGGAAATAGGGCTATTGCAATGAGCATTGCCTTCTTTTTGGGAGTAATGGGGCTGCCTTCGCATGTTCATGACTGGAAATTTGTTGTTTGGTCTTCTTACTGGTTTGGGCAATACTAGTCTGGGCAATAGCATTGTATGTGACTGAGGAGACCACACTTAAGGGAAAATGTTCATAAGCACAACTCTTAAGTTGGACACGCTCAGAATTAATTCAGTATCTTTCTTCTTACTGTTTCAGTATTTTTTCAAGAATGACAGTTTACATCTGCTATATCTCATTGCAGTTGTCATCTCAAGGAGAGGGGCCAGGACCTCTATTCTCCAGGGAAACAGTGTTGGGAGCACAGCTCCTTGGGCAGAGTGGGCCTGGGGTAAATTTTGTGAGCTGGTAGTAGCTGAATATGGTCTGCTGCGGGGGGCATGCATTGCCCATTGCAGGCTCTCTTATTTCCTGTGTATTTCTGCAAAATCTGGGCTTTAAACCTACCCATTTCTTGCTAATGGTTAAGTGAACTTTGTGCTAAGTGTGTGCAGAGCAGCAGGCAGGTCAAAGCAGGCCAGGAAGGCTGATAAAGAAGCTGAAGGGATAGGAAAGTAAGAAATGCTGAAGTTCCAAGGCAGCCTTTGAGTTGTGCCTGGGCTGACAGCGTCTACCTTTCCAAGGAGGAACCATGGAGGGTTGAACACTGACCTTGACATGCTCCAGTACTGCCAGGAACCAGGGCTGTGAGAAGGCATTTGTCTTCCAGAAATTTGGAAATAAGGGACTCTGAATATTGTACCCCTGTGTTAGAGACTGGTGTTATCTTCCTACTATATCCTGTGGTATCTTGTGGTTTTTATGTAACTGTGGTATCTGCATAATCCCTCTGCAGTGCCAACAATTTCACTTTCAAAGTAGCTTGTGTTTGTGGAAATGTATTATACATACAAAGAGTGTCACTTAGCCTGAATCTAAGGACAGGAATAGCTGATGCTTCATCCTTCAGTCTAGAAACATGCTTTTACTGAAGTATGGAGGACGTGGCTGTAAATTAAACAGGACTGTAATGGACTTGTTGAAGACATGTTGGGCATCAGGGTGTTGTGTCTGGCTGTGTAAATGCAAATGGCAGCAGCTGAATGCTCTCTGGGCTTTTGACAGCAGCTTTATGTTCAGAAGTCCCCAAGCAGTTGCGGGAATGTTTTGGGATGGGGTGGGTAACCCCGGGGACAGCCGGCTGGGATTTGTCTGGACCAAATGGGGATGCATGGACAGAGCAGAGTTGGGAAGGTCAGACCCTGCTTTGGACTTGTGTGGGTGGGAATGTAGAGAAAGAGGCACGTATCCAAGGGCTTAGATGCTCTGTGGCAAACAGGATCTAAATTGAGCAACAGCATGGAGTACAGCTGCACGCTGATGCTTGTCACAGAGTTGCCATGTTTCTCCCCTGTACGCCTTGAAAGAGACTTAATGGAACTGCATGCAAACAATAGAGTCAGAACAATAGCCCCCTGCCATTTTAATGAAAGGATGTTACTTTAACTGTCTTTGTTTTCTCTACATGGCACAGCTTTTAGATTTGACAGTGTCTGACTGCGTCATAAATGGTTTTGGAAGATAAAAACAGCTTTTACTAGGAGGAAGCAGAACATTTCAGGCCTCTTTCTAGGGCAAGAACACAAGCTGCTTTGAGATCATGGAATGAGCGCATTAATGGCACACACTGATGAATGGTTCCTTGGGGGAAATGGGTTTCTGTGTTCAGTTTCATGTTCCTTCTGCATTGTGGAGAGCATCATACGTGGCTCTGAGACAAGGGCAGTAATGCAAACAGGAGACCTGGTCTCCCAGGCTTTCTGCAAATCCGGGCAAGTGCCCAGCATCGATTTACAGCTGGTTAATGTTTTCAGGGCTTGCTTTGCCCTTACATTTGTCAGGAAAAGGTTTCTGGGATGGAGGTGGATGTGCAGGGAGGAGCACGTCCTTTTAAATGAAAACTCGTGTTGTAGAGCTTGCCACCACAGCTTCAGAATCATTCTCTTGCTCCAGAAATTGTGGAATATCTTCAGTTTGTATGTGTGGTGAGGCACCCTTAAGCCCTTTGAGGTGAACAGCAATGAGAATATATGCAAATAGTCTTAATAACAGCTGTGAAGTGATGGTGTGGCAAGCAACAGTGAGGAAATAGATTGGCTTTGTTGAAGTTGACAGTACATTTTGGTTAATGAACAGTTAAGTCAGCAGCACCTTTTAGGTACAGCTTCACACTCGTGTTGTAATTCAATTTTAACCAGTGTGTGCATATACTGCAGTAACTATGTTCAGAAGTTTCTCCTTCTCTCAGAAGCTTCCATGGCCACCAGTGCCTGGAAAATGCCTTCTTGCTCGTCCTGTGAAGTCCTGGATATTTTACCATTTAGTGGGGAGAAGAAGCAGAGGAGGGTGGCATTTGAAATGGAAAAGAAAACCAGTCTGGCTTTGTTGGCTCTGCCTTTTGAAATGTGATCCCGTCTTGCGGCCACTTGGAGGATTTCCTATAAAAAGGATCATTTTTTCCCCGTTTAAGAATTTGAGGGAAGTTTGTCTTTGAAAATGGCTGATCTCAACGTTTCTAGACAGCAAGTAAGGTTACGGTAATTATAAACCAGTCCTTGAGGGCTGTGGAATAGGATGCGAAATCAAGGTATTATTTTGTTAAGGGGTGGAGCGGAGGAATGGAGAACATGATATGCCAAGCAGGTGGACAGCCTGTGTTTAAAATTAGATAACAGCTCAGTTCAGATTCCCCACCCATCTCTTATTAAAAAAAAAATATGGCTCTGTGTTGCCAAATAATAAGATTATATCCAGGTTTATGTATGTAGGACTAATACATATAGGTCAAATTAGTTCCTAGCTGAAGGTTGGCAGAGGGTAACATGGTGTGGGTAGGGTGCTGCAGGGTTTTAAAAAGCAAAACAGAGAGAAGAGGCTTTACTGTTGTGTTTCCCCACCTAGGGGAAGCTGTCCTTGTGGCTGGTGATTGCACATTTTAGCCTAACAATTTCTTCAGGCTCCCCAGAGAGGTCACAGTACCCAAGGAGGAGGTTGTGGTCTTGGGACAGCAGCTGGATTTTGCTTACAAGTAGTTTTTGTTCATGTCCCTTATGATGTGCTTGTGATTTACCAAAGTTTTCTGTTGCTGGCCTTTGTCCAGGCTTAATGGGTGTTTTGATGCAGAATGTTCCAAAATGGCACTTTTCAAACTAGAATAAAGGAGGTAATTGAGGACTGCAGTTACTGTGTTTTGCAGGTTAAGAATTAAGGCTCAAAAGTTCCAGATTTTCTGAAGTTTATACCTATAATGTGGATTGAGAACCTAATCCAGATCTCCTGACATCCATCCTCACGTCTCCCTTACCCTGTTGAGGAGCAGCACAAAATTAGACAGCTCCTGAGGCATTGAACACAGCAAACAAAGCTATGGGAAAGTATTTGACGTGGTGCAGTTGGAAGAACAGTACGTGGTGCTTGGGGAATCATGGAGCGTGGAGACAGGCAGCTGCAGCCCCTCGGTCATTGATGTACCGCACAGCAAGCTGCGGTGTTGAGTGAGGATTCACATGTGCCTTATTCCGCTTCATTTTGGCTGCGTTAGCAGTGACACTAAGCCCTTCTGTTAGAGAAGGGAAAAAAAATCATCTTGACTATTTGGGCCTTAGTGGAAGGGTTGTGCAGGAAAAAAATGTTCTGTTTGCAGGCAGCACAGTTGATGTTTTTGCTGATTTTGAATGTTTTGCTCATCTCTGCACACTTCCCCTTGGAATCTCCAGACAGCTCTTTTCCCCAAAAAGTGTGCTGCCAGAAAATGTTGGCAGGGATCCTCTTGGTTGCTGTAACTGCAGCAACTGCTGTAACACGTACGTGTTCCAGGTCAGCTTCATAACAGGAATTCATTCCCAAAGACTTTGCTGGAGTCTCCAAAGCCCTCAGTCAAATAACATCAGTCCCATGTTTTCTTTCTAACCCCGTGTTATCCTTCAATCTAACCGAGTCCTTTTCTGGAGGGGTTTGCCCTGTTCCCCACCTTTCTCCCAGCCTCCTGCATGGCTTTCCTTGCCCTCCCTTTCTCAGGTGCTTCACCTCTGGCTGCTGTTATTCCTCGGCGGATGCTTCAGCCGTAACAACAGTGTGCAGATTGACTGCCTCAAGTGCAAGATAAGCAAAAGATTTTTCTGAAACACTTCTTTTTTCCATCTTTTTTCATGGCAGTGGAGGTACTGTGTATACTGGCTGCTACTCTGAAAGCTAGAAACCAGCTGTCGTTAATATCCATCATCTTTGGTTGGAGTCATCGATCTGGGGGCGAGCGAGCAGGAGCTGGAGATGTAACTTCAGTAACTTTTTCCTGCAGTGCAATCAGGCTTGGGCTGCCGTTCCACTAACATAAAACTGTCACTGAAAATCACAGTCTTTCCTTTGCGGCTCATTGGTTGAGCAGATGGGTTTCAGCCTGCTCTGGTTCCCCAGAACCAGTTAAAAGCACAGTTGCACAGCATTGTGCTGGCACAAGAAGAGTTGGAGGAGGCAGCACGGGATGTGAAGAGACAGGCAGGAGAGGACCGCATTGCTCAGCAGCCTTCTTTTTCCTAAAGTGTCCATAGGCCTGTGGCCTGGATCCCCATCTCACATTCTGGAGCAGCAGCACCAACTCGTATGGACTCATGGCTGAAGAAGCAGGAGATGATGTGGTCTCTGTGCCAAGGACACCGTAAAACCCATGTGCAGCTGAACTGCCATACTGGTTAAATGTCTCCTGTTCTTGATAGTAGCGTTGGCCCTAGGAAAGACAATTTCCTCCCAGCCATGGCCAGCTGTGAGGCCACTAGTTGGGAGTTCACATTTTAGTCAATGAAATTGTCCCACTTCTGTTTAGAACCAGCTCTTGTGAAGCCAAAGCTATTACCCAGATGCTTGTCAGGCAGACACAAAAACACTTTGCAGTATATTTTGGCTTTCTTTTAAGGGACTTCCTGCCAATAGAACAATGGCATTTGCCCAAGTTTACCATGAACTTGAGGGCAGATTTCTCTGTTCCTACCCTTGGAACGCTCCAGAAAACATGTTTTCCATTTTGCACAGGATTAAAGGAGCTTCCCTCAACAGGGCTGCTGATGGCAGCATCCCAGGCAAGCAAGCACAGTACTTGACCTTCTCGGCATCAGAACGGACACTGCTCCTCACTTTTTTGTAGGGAGGGAATGCTCTATTTCATACTCATGAGATAGATAGTTCATTCTTTATTATTCTTAAGTTTGGGCAAAACTATGGTCTGGTTAGTGCCCCAGAAAAGTTTTCTCACAGCTCTAAGCTTGACATATTCTTTCATGTCTGGTAGACTGCGTCTCCAGTGGATGGGGACATTCCATTGGATGGGACATCCCCTTTGGATGGGACACCTTTCCCAAGGAAGCTGTAAGCATCACAGCCTTCTCCTTCCTGGGTGTTTTCTCTGCTTGTGAGCAGTGGCTTTCCTAGGAAGTAATTCTGTTCTCAGGTCTTTCTGCAGTACCTGTTTTGATTCCCTGAGATTGATGCTCCTGGGGAGCTTGCAGCTTTTCTCTGAGCCTGTCTGATGCTGAGTAAGAGGCTGGTATTTCTGTTGTGTTTCTGTGAAAGCTTTCGATGCTCTGGCAGGGAAATCTCTTGGCAAAACTCAGCTCCTTGGCTGTGTCTGATTCACTCTTTGCTTGCATCATTATCAACCCACTGGCATCACCAGTGAATTTGACAGAAGATACAGCAGCACTTCTCAGAACTCAGCCTTTTTGGGATCATAGCATTTCCGCTTCTGACTCTTCCATAAACCAAGAGCAAGCCTAAAATTGCCTTGAAATCCAACAGTCTGCTGCTGCAAGTTTAGCTCCAAACTGATGCATTGCTGTTATCCATCAGTGGTTTTGATTTTTTTTCTCGCTACTTGTCATCTGCCCCTCAGACTGCAGCGTGTTTTGCTCCCCATGATCCTGACCTAGTGGGAAATGCCCACTAGAGCTTTTCTCTCAAATCAGACAGTTTTCTGACAAACCTGGCTCAGGATGCCCGGTGCCTCCCAACAGTTTCTCCTTTTCCAGCGATTGCCGCAATAGCTCAGCACAGTATAGCTGAACACCAGCTCATGTCCACATGGGCAGGAGGCACATGTGGAAGAGCACTGGCAAAGCTTTTGAGGACAGTGAAGACAACAAGAAGCCCATTTTTATTGGGCTTTTAGAAGCCCTTTCTTACCAGACTTCTGTTGCCTTTGCACATAACCCATTTTCAGCACAAGGCAGGGCCAGTGCCTGCTTTGCCACGAACCGTCACTGTGCTCAGCCTCCACGTTTCCTCTTCCTGTAGTGTTGTCTTTGGATGAAATTGAAATTTCCCTTCTTCCCCTCTTGCCAGATGAGCTGCTGGGTGCACGGGCCAGTGCTCTGCTCGATTTGCTGCCTGCTGCTAGTTTGAAGCCAAACGTCGCCAGGTGTACAAACGTGCAGCTCAGCCCTGGCCATATTCACTGTTCTCTCCATACTTTTAGACATAATATTTACACTTGGCCGTTACACGTAGCTTTATTTCAAATAAATGACTGTACTATATATTTGCTGGGCTTTTACAGTTTTTCTGTTCTGCAGCCAGCGTTGCAGCTGTGCCCAAACTTCTGGCTAGGGCATGTTATGGAGCCTTTTATGGACTCCCAGCACCGCTCTGGGCACGCAACCAGACCTGCTCCATCTCCTGGCTCTGGCTCCTCTGCTCAAGCAACAGGTGAGCAGCTCAGCACCTACGGTGTCCCATCCTGTTGCTTCCTCCACGCTGGGAAGGCTTATAGTCCTATGACACAGACGTGCCGCTGCCTGACAAAGTGGGGGAAAGCCCTTAAAGAGGAAACCAGAAGCCAGGTGGAGCAAATAGATCTGGGGGCACACAACGCTGACCCGTTGCCATCACCCAGGCAAGTCCTTGGGTGTGTGCTGAGTCAGGAGTTGAGTAATTCCTAGAAGCTCCAGGAAGTAGTGGTTAATGAAACCAAGCAATAACGTGGTATTAGTGGGTTCTTTTTCTGGAAATTCCCATGAAAAACACCACTTCTTGTGCACTTGTGGTTGCGAGCACGCATCGAGACCCTTGGCACAAGGATGGAGGTGTTGTTCCTGGCACCGTGACCACATTGCAGCCCAGTAAATTACGATCTGTTTACTTACAAACGCCACCTGTGGTTTCAGTAGGATCCAGCATTAATTTATTAGCCTGAACTGCTGTATGCTGTTTACAGAGCTGCTGCGCCTCTTCTTGGGAATGGCTGAGCTGACTTTGACCCCTATCCCGAGCTTGTGCACCAGTTTGTCTGCAAAGCATTTTGGGATTTGGAATGAGTAGAGAAGATTTCTAAAGAAATACTTTTTAAATCCACTGGATGCAGGCCTGGGTGGGAGCAGTTATTCCCTGCAGAAAAATTCGGCTGCTACAGCTGAGATTGCTTAACAGTGGCAGTTCTCCAGAACCTCTTAACTAAGTGCTGCTTGCTGCCATTGCATCTAGAGTGCTTGGGAAAGGACATGAAAAAATGTGTTAAAAATCATCTATTTTCATAACTAGCTGAAATCCCTGGATAGCTGGGTGTAATTTTCCATTGTTTTTGAATGGATGATCACGGATTGCTCTTTGAATATAAGGAGTACTGAAAGATGAGCTGCAGGCCTGCTTTGGCACATGGTGACGTGCTGTGCGAGTGACCTGGTTTCCGTGAGTTGTTCTTGCTTCCTTGGCCAGCGAGAGCTGAGGAACCTTCCCTTAGAAGAGATAAAATGTATTGGTGGGAGTCTTCAAACTGCAAGACAGCAACTACAAACCATAGCATGAAATCATAGATCATTAAGGTTGGAAAGGCCAATGAGGTCATCCAGTCCAACCATCAGGCCATGCCTGTGGCCGCTCTAGACCATGTCACTCAGTGCCACATGTACCCTTGTCTTGGATGCCTCTAGGGACAGTGACTCCACCAACCTCCCTGGGCAGCCTGTGCCAATGCCTCACCTCTCTTCCTGAGAAGAAATTCTTGCTACTATCCAACCTGAACCTCCCCTGGCACAGCTTAAGGCCATTACCCCTCATCCTGTCTGTCTGACTGGCTTTGGAGGGAAGGGAGGACTTCAGCAATCCCCGGAAAACTTTTTGAAAGCTTTTGTAGGATCAAGGGGCGTTTGGAGGGCAATAGACATCTCTTGGCTCAGTTTGAAGCAAGTGTAGGGGGCATCTCAAGTGCTTTTCTTTTTCCTTTGCTTCTATAGAGCAGAGATCAGGCTTCTTCCTGCCCTTCTTCATAGGGATGAGCAGGCTGGCTAGAAAATCTGCCTGGGAACCTTGATTTCCAGCCAAGCAGAAAAAGAGCACATAAAAAATAAATTAAAAAGGGGCATGCAACACCTTAATTTGATAGCAAGTTTTGATAAATCTGAGCATGAGACAGAATCCAGTCCATTAGGGAAGCAGGTTGTGCAAGGCGAGGGAGAGATTTCAGTTTGCTGTGCCAGAATAACATGGAGATTTGGGTTACGACACAGGGAGGTGTGCAAGTCCCTGCTCAGAACGCCTGGAGGCACGGCACCAACTCACCTCCACCAGCGCAGGGCTCTGACACCGGCAGCGCAGGTCGATTGCACTTTGTCCTGAGCCAGAGCCGTATTCCTCTCGTTCTTCACATTCCTCAACTGTTCACCTTTCCCCACCCAGCTCTTAGCAAAGAAAACATTTCTAATCCAGAAGGAGATGCTGAGGACATGGAGGTATTGTAACGTTGGCTAGAGGATATTATTAGGGCAGGTTAGTATCGAAGGGCGGAGTGGCCGTGTTGAAAATGGGCTTTGGCATTGGCTTTGTGTGCTTGGGAAAAGGAAGCTGTAGCTTTTTTGATACATCTCTGCAACTCGTTGCTAATGTATGGCAGCGGGGAGGCAGCTTTAAAGGAAGGGGGCTTTCTTGGGGTGTTGGCAGGACTGGGGAGAATTTGGGAAGTGCTCATTTTAGATTTCCTTTCAAAGAGCACTCTGTGTGTGTCCTGTGACCATGCACAGAAACCAGCCGTGGCCACGGGCAGAGCAGAAGTTGGGTTTCTTGAGGATTCAGGGCGAGGGGCTGGATTAATTTAATTTTGGATAATTTAAGACATTGAATACAAAAATAAGTTTTAAAAATATTTTGAGACATTTATGTAAAAAGAGTATGTTTTTCTTAAACATAACATCGAAGGATTTGGGCTAGAAATTAAAGAGCAGTGCAAACAAAAGCAAAACATAGCGCTTGGGGTTTTTCTCTTCTTCTGTGGTTAATCTGCAGAATGTCTTTTGTGTCTTGATTATTATTTTGAAACCAATGTGGCTGTGGGAGTCAAATTCAAGGGTAGTCACTGATCTGCTTGTGGTTTTTTTGCCAAAAGAAAGAATTTCCAATGGGAAGGAGGGAAGGAGGCATGGATGGATGGATGGATGGATGGATGGATGGATGGATGGATGGATGGAGGAGGTACCTAAGCTCCATATTCTGCTCTCCTCTAGAGCTGTGACTGTCAGACATGCTCCATGCTGTACCAGGGCATGTACAAAATTACCCAAATTCTCCCAGAATAGCAGTCAGCCATGCAGAAGCCTCTCAGTGCACAGACCCAGGCTTTCTGACAATTGCCCCAATTGTGTTTGTAGGGTTTCCTGGGGTTGGATGCGGCTCTTCATCGTGACTAATGCTGCTCTCCCTCTGCAGGGTTTTGGCTGGTGTGGACCATCATCATCATCCTCAGCTGCTGTTGTGTTTGCCACCACCGCCGCACCAAGCATCGTCTGCAGGCCCAGCAGCGGCAACATGAGATCAACTTGATTGCTTACCGGGAAGCCCACAACTATTCAGCCCTGCCATTTTATTTCCGTACGTACCTCACATCTCTACCTGGCGGTCATGGGGAGCAGTGGCTGGGCTCAGCGGGAGGTGGGGGCAGCTCTAACCTTAGGTCATAGAATGGAGGGGACATATTTCAGCTTCTGAATGCATCTGAGCCCTCCTGAGGCTGGAGTTGAACAACACCAGCTGCAGCACCTGCTGAATCCACCACTGATTAGGCTGTATGTGTGCAGTGATTAGCTGGGTGTCTTCCTGGGAAGGTTTTTAAAATACCTCCTTTGGGATGCTCCTCCTTCCCAGCCTGCACTCATTAAACTCTTGCCCCAGCAGTCCTTTACTCCCCATTCCAAAGGCTGTACAATTACACGTGGAAAACTGCAGCGCTGTCTCTAAATGTTTCCATTATTTAAGCCCATTCTCTGTATGTAGGTTATTTTGTTGCCTGTTATGGAATAAATAACGTCTTCCTTACATTTGAGGGACTGTAAGAACAACAAACTCACGTCTATTGCCAGTAGTGTCAGTTTATTCTGACTGCACCAGAAAAGCTGAATCCAGCACTGAAACAACTATAAGCCCAGATCCTAAGTTTCTTGCCTCTCTGTATTTATGCAAAGCTCTGTGAGATTAAATCTTTGCTCTTTAAAGTGGAAGCTCAGCTGAGAAGGCAGTGCTGGAGGGGGCTGGAGGTGAATTACCTCCCACCTTGCCCTTCCAGCCAACACATGCTTTCCCTTGGGGAGGTTCATGGAGGCTATGTTGGAGTATCATAGAATCATGGAATCATCAAGGTTGAAAAAGACCTCTAAGATCATGCAGTCCAAGCATCAGCCCATCCCCACCGTGCCAACCAGACCACATCCCCCAATGTCAGATCTCCACGGTTCTTGAACATCTCCAGGGATGGTAACTCCACCACCTCCCTGGGCAGCCTTTGCCAGTGCCTCACCGCTCTTTCTGAGAATAACTTTTTCCTGATGTCGAACTTGAACCTCCTCTGGCACAACATGAGGCCATTACACCTTACAGGAGGTAGTGACCTGGTACATTTAGGCGAGGAACTAAGAGCCAAGAAACCTGGCTGCTGTTTCCAGCTGTGTCCATCTCTTCATGTATCTGTGCCTTCCCGTGCTGTGATTGCTGCTCCTCTAAAACACAGAGCATCTCATTGCTTCGAGTTTCAGCGTTGCGTGTAAAGCCCGTTGAGCTGTTCGGTGGGAGGGTACTGGTATGGCACACTGACCTACATTAATGCCAAGCTTCCTAAGAAGGGCTGTTCACAAAATAACTTCTCCTTGCCTCTCACTTTCAGGGTTTCTGCCAAATTATTTACTACCTCCCTACGAGGAAGTGGTGAACAGACCGCCGACCCCCCCGCCGCCATACAGTGCCTTACATCAGCAGTGTGTCCCAGCAGGCAGCAGTAGCACAATCCCAGACACGCCAAGAAACCTGCAGCCAGCACAGAGCAGCTCAGCAGCGCCCAGCGGCAATAACAGCAGTACTGACAGCACAGGATCCCCTGGCCTCGGAGACCCCGAGCCTTCCAGCACCGCGCTGGTAGAGCGAGCAGTAGCCAAAATGCAAAGCGTGGAGCCCGGCGGCACCAGCACGGGAGCCGAGCTGGTGGAGAGGGCCGGACCCGAAAAGGATACGGAATGCAAGGAGGAACTGCTGAAAGGTTACAGCTCGGAGAGCTTAGAGCAGAGCAGCGCCATTCCTGATGCCAAGGACAAGACGCCGGGCAGGCAGCGCCGCTTCACGGGCGACTCGGGCATCGAAGTCTGTGTATGCAACCGGGGCCATCACGACGATGACCTCAAGGAGTTCGACGGGCTCATCAATGATGCTCTGGACGGGCCCCTGGACTTCTGTGACAGCTGCAGCGGCCGCCCGCACGGCGATGAGGAGGAAGGGCTTTTTAATGCCACGGAGGAGCAGCACCGTGAACACAGCCACCACCACCTGCCCCGGCAGCCGGTGTGTGTACTCTTGAACACAATAAATGAGCAGGACTCTCCAAACTCCCGCACCAACAGCTCCCCCAGCTAAGGAGGCAGAGCGGGAAGGAGAACCGGGGGGAAAAGGAAGAAATAAGTGAAATAAGCAGATAGAAACTTTGAAAGGAGAAAAAGGTGATATAACCTTTTTTGTTCTTGTTTTTTTTTTCTTTTTCCCCCTCCAGTGTAATCCGGGGACTCGTCCCGAAGGCCCAGCTTGTGGGGGACGGGCTGCTCCGGGTTTCGTTAATCATGTCCGTTCTGCTCCGTGGGGCAGGGACTGTTGTTTGTCAATGAGACCTTCTCACAAATGGAACTTTCCCAATGGTGATTTTGGTGATGGTTATTATGAGTTTGTTGGTATTAGTTTTCCAGAACACTGCTTTATCTCGCAATCAGTAAAGCTCAGCAAATCTCACCCTGGGAGGATACGAAATCACCACAACGCTTCAACCTCCAGGTGTCTTCCCAGAAGCAAGCAGCTTCTGACAGTGCCGGCAGTCAGTAGCCCAAGAGTTCTGGTTTGATATAGTGCTCTTGAGGCATTGTGGGTTTATTTTCTTTTTCACTTTTTGGGTTGGTTTGGTTTTTTTTTTCTTTCGGTGTTAAACTTTCCCAAAGCTGATGAACGCCTCAACACATCAGCCCTATAATCTCTGGTGCTTCAGTGTTTAAGACAGCAGGTAGGAAATTTCCCACTCGAAGCTGGTGGCAGAAAGACCAGTTTCTTCCAGGAGCGTTAGTCTACCACGAGCAGTCTGAAAGGAGAGGTTTTTCAGAAATTTGCCTTTACATGTAATTTTCAAAGACAAGTGTATTCCTTCAATGCCTCCAAGAGCACAGCTAGAAGTAGAATCAAGGCAGCTGGGCTGCCTTCCAAGTACTGTGGTCTCCGAGCGACCTTTTCCCGGTGTGCTGCAAAAGGGCTTGGCTTTATTTTTTTCCTTATTTTTGCACCCTGAGAGCAGCACACTCGAGTTAAGATGACAAAAAAGAAGAACAGGGCTCTCTTTGGCCAGTGTGCCTTCAAGCTTCAGCGATGCATGTTGAACAAATGGAGACGAGAGCTCCGTCCATTGCGAAGGGATGACTTACCATGTAGATGTGGAACACCTGTGCAGTATTTTTTTTTTTTTGATCCAAAAGTTTGGTGCGATTCTGATGTTGACCACTTAAAGAAAATGAATGTCTGTTTTCTTTTTGTTTTTTTTAATAGTGGCAACTGGCTACTGTATAATGTCTGTGAGCGTGTGTGTGTGACTGCAATCCATGCATGCGAGTCCTACTGGTAATATGAAAACCTGCTGTAAGACTGCAAGAAAATTTACTGTAGCTTTGCTTTAATAAACGGTAGAGATTTTGTTAGTAACAACCTGAAGGGAAAAACAAAACGAGCTGAAAACTAACATTCCCTGGTGTGCTCGTGTGGAAGAGAGCACAATTCAGACTGTGTATCTTGTTCTCGGGTTATCTCCCCATCCCTTTTATAATTATGGTCGTCCAGATCATTACTATTATGGGGAAAGGAATTGAAAACTGAACTCAGTCATATTCAGATTTGATTGATTGAAAACCAAAATCAGTTTCAAATAAGGTGGAAACCAAAATATAATGCCTTTTCTGATAACTTGCCTCTGTGTATGTGTATCATTTTGTGAGTCATAGAATCATGCAGTGGCTGGGTTGGAAGGGACCTTAAACCCACCCAGTTCACCCCCTGCAGTGGGCTGGGTGCCCCCCACCCAGTCAGGGCCCAGGGCCCATCCAACCCAGCCTTGGGCACCTCCAGGGATGGGGCACCCACCGCGCTGGGCAGCAGTGCTGGTGCTCACTTCCCTCTGAGCCTTTCCCTTCCAGTGAGACAACTGATGGACAGCACTTGTCTGGGGGTTCCAGGCGCTCAGGGAAAGCTTTTGTCTTTCTGTGGCTGTGGAAATCATCCCAGGGTGTGAAAGCAGGCCAAGCCTCCACCTGAAGATCGGTGTGCTCTCACACCACCAGCTGTGCCCTCCACCCCAGCACCCGGGGATGTGCGTCAGAGACTGCACCCAGCCCACACCGTTTCCTGCCCGCAGCCTGGGAGATGTGCAGGGTCATCTTTTCCTCCTCCTGGCCAGGTCATAATGCTGAGCCCTGCTCCCCAGGGCTGGGAAGGATGGAACTGTTCTGCTTTCTTCCGCAGAGCTGTTCCCCGCTCCCTCACAGTCCAGATCTGCTTTATTACATGGGGACCAAGTGGGACCGCTGCGTGCTCTGTGCCAGGGGATTGTGGGGTTGGGCCATGGGTTCAGCTCCTTGTGGTGCCCATGGAGAGCAGTGGGACAGCTGCCCTCCTGCTCTTGGAGGAGAGCCTCCATGAAAAGCTCCTGCCTTTCTGCCCTCATCAGTTCCTGCCTCGCAGGCTGCAAGGGGACAGGAGACGCTGTTTCCTGGCAGCTCCAGTGTGGCTGATGCCCGAGCGCCTCAGCAGAGGTGCACGCTCATATCTTGTTTCTCCCCCATGTAAAAGTCCCAGGCAGCCCTGGACATGAGATGCAATACCACCTGGGCAATTACATCAGCTGGGTTGTTTCAGCTGCAAACGCAGCGCAGCTGCTTGCGATGGGCTGGCCAAAACCTGGTGGCTGCTGCCAAGGTCCCCCCCACTGCCCACAGCATGGCCACCGCCAGCCCCCGGGCTTGGGTTGCTGGTGTCCAATTGGAACAAAGCCAGAGGGCTCAGCCCAGGCACCAGGCACTGAGGGTCTGCTTGTTTGGGGTCCCAGGGGCCCCTCGTTTCTTGAGGCACATGGTTAGATGGGGAAGTCTGGCTGCTGCTGTCCAAATTGAGAGAGAAAATGTAAACCAAATGTGGGTAGAAGAGTTAGCAGCAAGGAGAGACTGGCTGTGTGCTGGCTTTCCTGCCCACCGGCAAGAGTTAAAGTGCAGGGGAAGCACGGTGAGGGAGGGAAGGTGGAGGTGTGCAGAGCTACAGGGTTAAATATTAAGAGGCCAGGTAATACAGAACCAGAAACCTAATTGCACGCTGCCCTCGCTGGCAGGGTGTCCTATGGCAACTGGCTCCTACTGGCATGGGCTCAGCATGCACAAGTGTACAAACATGTATGTGCATGCATGTGTGTGTGGGCATGCAGGAATGCATCTCTGTGCCTGCACACACTTGCAAGCACACAGCTGTGCAGGTGCATGCAATGTGTGCCTGTGCACAGCGGGAGCCACTCAGGAGCTAAAAATGCAGCAGTGTTTGAGCTGTTTCCTTCCTTTCCCTGCACACAGCACGTTCCCAGCCATGTCACTGTGGCCCCCGGATGGCCCCCCCCACCCCATGTCCATGGGGCAATATCTGCAGCCCTGCAGAGGGGCCATGCCCGCAGTTCAGCCCAGCACTCATATGAGTTCTCGGGGCCATCTGAACCCTCCCACCTGCTCTGCCTTCTGACACCTGCCCAAAAAGCAGCCTGAGCCACGCTGGGTTGGGGACAGCTTTATTCAGACAATCTCACATCCACGAGGCAGGCAGGGCGCAGTCTCTGTGGTGCCCACCCACTCCATTCCACCTATCCAACTACCCCGTCTCACCCCACCATCTCGCCCCTCCAGGCCTCCCGCAGCCTGGCCTTCACCCGAAACTTCTGCACCTGCAGCACAACGCCGAACTTGCCCTCCAGTGAGGGCAGGGGCTGATCCTGCGGACACTCAAGCGTGAATCTCTGCAGCACCCAGGCCAGGAAGAGGAAGAGCTCCATCTTGGCCAGGACTTCGCCCAGGCACACGCGGATGCCGGCCCCAAAGGGCAGATAGCTGGGAGAGGGTGAGTGGATGTGCTGGCCCTGCTCATCCAGGAAGCGGCCTGAAAGGGGAAGGGGCACCACTGGGGATCTGTCCCTTCTGCCTGAGACCTGCCCCAATTCATTGTCCCTCCCACCCAGGCATTGGGCTGGGAGCTCACAACTCACCAGGGTTGAACTCCTCGGGTTTATCCCACTCCTTCTCATCATGGTGCACAGACCAGAGGTTGATGACTACCCTGGCACCCTTGGGGATGGAGTACTCACCGATGCTGCAGGGCAGACACAGCGTGAGATGGACGCTCCCTCCCCAGCCTCTGCCCACACCCCAGTTGGTCTCACCTGGTGTCGGCAAGGGACACGTGTGGGATGAGCAGGGGGGACACGGGCCGGATGCGCAGCACCTCGCTGATGGTAGCCTCCAGGTAGGGCAGCAGAGGGCGGTCACTGAGGTGGGGATGACGTGCCAGGCCAATCTTCTGGTCCATCTCCTCCTGGATCTTCTTCTGGACCTGCAATAGGAGCAAAGGAGGGAGGCAGGGAGCACACCCTGGCAAATAAGGGCAGAAACAAAGCTCTCACATTCCAGTACCACTTATCTCTAAAGCCTGACATCTCTCCCAGCAGTGCTCTTTCCCAAAGCCCTCTGCGATGGCCCTAGTGCAGGAGGGACCCCACAGATCCTACCTCGGGGTAGTGGAGCAGGTAGAGCACAGCCCACTTGAGCACGGTGGTGGTGGTCTCCACGCCAGCCCCAAAGATGTCCCCCACTGTCATGAGGAGGTGGTCATCTGTCAGCTCCAGACCTGGCTCAGGAGGGCTGTTGTTCTCAGCGTTGAGCCTCACTTGCAGGAGGGCATCCATCAGGTCCCTCACAGTGTCCCCACAGAACGCTTCCTGCCAGGGGATGCATGTGAGTTGGATTGTCCTGTGCACAGTCCTACAGCCCAGCTCCAGCAGTTGCAACCCCAGGCATCCCCTGCCCCCTTCAGCACCTTGTGTTCAGTGAACTTCTGCTGGAGCAGCTGGTCTCTGACCTTGAGGCATCGCTTCAGCAGGGCCAAGTCCTTGTTGGGGAAGATCTGGGAGAGAAAAGCCCCATTGCAGCAAAAGGTTCCTGTGGAATGCATTCCAGCCCCTTCCTCTATTCCAAAAGCAAGAGGCACACGTGGTTGCTGTGTTCCTACTCACCTGCAGCCAGGGGAAGATGTCCACCAGGCTCTCCTTGGCCACGGTGTCCACGATGCCCTGGCTGTACTCCAGCATGGCCTCAAACTCGGGGTCCCCGCGCCGGTAGGAGGAGTTGAAGCAGAGGGAGCAGACCACATTGGTGACGGCCCGCGTGAGCTCTGGGGCCATGTCTAGGGCCATATCCTGCGCAGCACCAAGTGTCTCACACAGGGACGCAGCCTCCCGGGAGACTTTGGGTGGAAGGAGAGGAGTAGTGAGCCCTGGGGGCAGCCAAGGGGGAAGGGAGGGGGAAAGTGAGCTCCCAGCTGCTTCACCAATCCCCAATTATTTGCCCCTGGCATCCCAGGAAACCCATGGCGAAAACCCAACACTTACTGATCTTCTCAAGGGCGACTGAGCCTTCCCCAAACATGGAGAGAGCGGCATGCACCAGCTTGCGCTGGAACTTCCAGAGGGGACCATAGCTGGCAAAGGCGATGTCCTTGCCCCCGCGGGACAGTAGGTCCGTGGTCACCTGTGGGACACACAGCCACGGGGTCACCCCGTGCAGCACCCTCACTCCACACCAGGGGGTCTGCCAACACTGTCTCCATGACCCCATGACTCACAGTGCGAGGCCGTCCAGCGAAAGCCTTCCCCTTCTTCAGCAGCACTTCCCGGGCGTGCTGGTAGCTGTTGACCACCACCACGTAGTGGGAGCCCATCCAGAGCCCGTAGAGGCTGCCGTAGCGGCCCTGCAGGCGCCAGAGCCGCAGGTGGAGCTGTGGGTGCCCAGCCAGCTGCAGCAGGCTCCCCACCAGCGGCAGGGCTGGAAGGCTCCGCAGCCGCCCCGTCCCCGTCCCCGTGGGGCCCTGACTGCACGACAGCCTCCAGGCGCAGAGCAGGGCCAGAGCAAGCAGCAGGACAGCAAGTGGCGGCATAGTGGGATAGCTGTGGGACTAAGCGGTTCCAGGTCCTTTATACCCACTCGGAGGCATCCCCTTGACCCGGGACGGGCTGGACAGCTTATCGGGGGGATGGCGGGAGGGGGATGGGCAGCGGGCCAGCACTGCAGCTGGGGTGAGGGCAGCGGGGCCAGGAGTGCTAGCAGAGCCCTGGGGGGTGCTCCAGCTGCAGCCACCGCGGCGGTGAGCAGGAGGGGGTTGGGGGCTGCTGCCACTCTGGGAGACCTTCCAGGTGCCGGGGCTGCACTGGGCTGAACTGAGCAGCTCAGAGCGGAACTGGTCAGCCCCACTCAGCACTGGGCAGCACTGGGCAGCCCTGATCATTGGGCAATAGCGGTCAAGACTGGGTAGTACTGGGCACCATTGGAATGGCTGGGCAGCTTGGACGGCACTGGACATTACTGGACAGCAATGGACAGCACTGGGCGGTACTGGGCGGCACTACAGGACAGCAGTGGGCAGCACAGAGCAGCAGCAGAGCAGCAGAGGAGCAGAGCCGCAGCGCGTTCCCGCCCCTTCAGGCCCGCGGCGCTCGCCGTAGCGCGGCCGTGGGGCGGGGCGCGGCAAAATGGCGGCGGGGGGTGCGGCGGAGGCCCAGGCGCGCTTCGGGCACTCTGTGAAGGGGCTGCTGACCGAGAAGGTGACGAGCTGCGGCACTGACGTGATCGCCCTCACCAAGCAGGTGCTGAAGGGCTCCCGCAGCGCCGAGGTGAGCGGCGGGGAGCGCTGCGGGGCGCGGCAGGACGGGGCGGAGGGGAAGGGCAGGGCCGCTCCCCCCCGCTTGGCGCTGCCCCTCAGCGCTCCGTGCGTTCCTCTGCCAGCTGCTGGGCCAGGCCGCCAGGAACATGGTGATGCAAGAGGATGCCATCCTGCACTCCGAAGACGTAAGCTGTATTTGTCTGCTGGGCCAGCCGCGGTTCTGCTGGGTGGGGGCTGTCGGAGGCATTCATTCTCGGTCTTGTTCTCCACAGAGTTTAAGGAAAATGGCCATAATAACCACGCACCTGCAGTACCAGTAAGTATGGACACCGTGCGCTCTCTGGGAATCTGAGTGGATCCCTTCATTGCTTTTCCTTCTTTGTAATTCGTGATTCTATGATTCTGTAAGGATTTTGTGGAGTCCACTCTATGCAGGCCAATTTGCTGCACTTCCCATAGCTGAGCGCACCCTGGGGTTGGGATCGTAGAACTGTAGAATCATTTGAGTGGGAAGGGACCCTTAAAGGCTGTCTGGTCCAACCCTCCTGCACTGAATAGGGACACCTACAGCTCCATCAGGTGCTCAGAGTCCCTCCGGCCTGACCTTGGGTGTCTCCAGGGACGGGCATCCACCGCCCCTCTGGGCAACCTGTGCCAGTGCTTCAGTACCCTCCAGCCCCACCACATCTGTTGATATGGACGAGGCTGTTTTGGGGCGAGAGCTGTGATTTTTGCTTTCTGTGTGCCATGCACAGGGTCTCCTGTACCAGTGTGTGATGCTGAGAGGGAGAAAAGTGCCACTGCTTTCTGCTCTGTGCGTAATCCAGACACATTTGAAGGTTTTGGACTCCTGAGCCCTCAATCAAATCCCTTTTCATCAGTATCGCACAAATGGTGTTGCTGAGATTTTTGGTTTTTTACTAATGCTCTTTCCTCTCCTTTTCTTCTCTAGGCAGGAAGCGATTCAGAAGAAGTGAGTACCCAGCTGAGGAATGCCAGGCAGACATGGGAAGCAGCATGTCAAGGCTGATGGGAAAGGGATGAGTGATTGATAGAGTAGGGGAGGGGAGAACGCAACTGGAAATTTTTGCAGCTGCTTTTGGAACAGATGCTGGCCCAGCAGGGTAACATTTCACTGCTGTGAAGATCAGTGCTGTGGAGGGCTGAGAATTTGGGTGAAGAGATGATTTATGCTAAAGCTTCCATTTGTTTTATTAACACGCACATGAGCACAAGGGTTTGCTTTGAGAGGATATGGAGTTGGGCTGGGGAGATCCAGGGTTTCTTTTTCCTATGATGTCGGTGCCAGAGCTGTTTTGGGTGTTTGAGTGCAGATCTCACTGTGAACCTCTTCTTATTTTGTCCCCAGTGTGGAGCAGTCATCAAACCTGCGGGACCAGCTGAGTCACTTGCTGAAATGAAGCCTAGCTGAAGGCATCGGACATCTCCGCTGGCACTGAGCCTCCTTTTCCTCCTGGGCCTGGGGCTCAGGCCTGTGTCTGAATGGTGCTGGATACCAGCTGGGATACATGCAGAGCACACATTCCTGAGCATGCAGGCACCTCTCAGGTGCTCCCATCCACATCTCTGCGCTCAGAACACTCTCTTGATTCCTTACATCTAACTGGAACCTTAGCAGAAACTTCACTTCTGCAATAGTTCCTGTGTTCCTTTTCTTCCCATGTGCAGTGTGAGGTGCTCAGCCTGTGCCTGTACCTCAGCACCTGCATTGTTCAGCTGATGGCCTTGTGTTTGAAATGGTTTGTCAGCCCAGGATGTGGCATGTGCTGCCCGTCCAAAGCCTTTTGTCTACATGTCCACAGCAGGATGATTTTTCTTCCCATCTCTGTTGAGTCATTAGCTATCTCCTGTAAGATGATGGAATACTTGCCTAACAATCTACAACAATTGTAGAGCTGGGATTTTCATACAATATAATTTCCCCCCCGCTCTCCCAATTAAGTATATAAAATAGAGCTGAGGGTTTTAAATACGGATACCTACAGCTTGATACTGGACCTTATTTAGACACAGAGATGATGGGTGCAGTTTATTTAGGGCATGTTAATCAGTGGGAGCTGTGAGTGGCTGGGTTGGTGTAGAGGTGCTTCAGCATGGGCTGAGGTGCCTATTGCAGAGCAGAATTTTAGAAAGCGTGAATCTGGGCAGGCACTGCTGTCCCTGGGCCAGCTGGACGTGGCTTGGCAAGCATCCTGCTCTGAGGTTATCTTTTTGCTAAGCCAGAATTTGGAACGTCATCTCTTTGCCAGCGCATCTGTGCTGCTTTCGGCCTTCACTTGCATTCCAGTTCTGGTTTGCTCCTCCAGTTCTTGATTAAGCAGCCTTGGTTGAGCTGTGTATCTGTCAGACTGGGAAGGTGTCCAGAGACATGGCTGGGATGTGGGCAGTGAGGAGCAAAAGAATGTCAGGAGCCAGTGTATTCAGTTCTGCACTGCTCTGTGCTGAGGACTTAGTGACTGGGCTCCTGCTTGCTTCTCAGGTAGTGAAATGAGGTGCAAGCTATAAATACTATGCCTTGTTTTTCTCGAGTCTCTTATCTGGAGCACTTGGAGCACACTGGAAGCACTTGTTCGGCTGAGTGTGCTTTTCATCAGCTGATAGGACAAGAGCGTGGATCAACCTGCCACATTCCTGCAGTGTGGTTTTGCTGGTGTGCATTGCCATGTGGCTCTGCCCTTGCTGCTCTTCCAGAACCACTGCCTGCCTGTCTGCCCTCACCTTGCAGCACCCAGTCGATGTTTCCGTCGAGGTGTCCAGTTGTACTGGTAGCTTTTCCTCTGCACTGTGCCTCTGCTCAGGCAAGAACACAGCCATGGAGGGCATGGAGAGCTGCAGTGATTTGCTTTGTTGTTATAAAAGCTTGGTTTTCTACACCTTGTCTGTAATCTTTTCATCTCTTGTGTATGGTTACCTTGATAGCAGGGGTTGTACCCTGCACTGTGTGAGGTGACGCCTAAACGATGGGGTGCCAGGGGATGTTTGTGCCCTGGGGGTTCCTGGTGCTTGGATCAAAGCTGCCCTTTGGAACAGTTTCCCTGGAGCTTCTTGAGAATAAAAGAGCTGTCCCAGCCACTACCGTGCTGCAGCTATGTGTGCTGCCAGTCACCCTGACCAGTGTGAAATGGCATGGCATACTCCCTCCTGCTTCAGCTCCAGGATCTTCCTGTGGACACAGTGTCCTTGTTACAGGTGGCTTATTCCCCACTGGAGCTCCCATCTGTAGGGGTTGGAGCAGCGCTGGAGCATCACCCTGGGGTCTCCCTGTGTTTGGGGCAAGCAGGAGGCTGAGATGGGTTGTGCTGTGAGAGGGACACAGCTGGATGGGAATGGCCGTGGGTGCCGGCAGCGAGCAGGGCTGCGTGCCAGGGTTTGAGGCCTGGTGGGAACTGACCTCAGGCGGAAGCAGAGAGCTGGGGCGGAGCGTGGCTGAGCTGCAGCTGGAAGCAGTAAGGCACACTTCAGGGTGCTGGGCCCAGTCCCACAGGGAACCCTGTGAGACAGTGTGGAGGGAGGATTTGCCCTACGGGGATATCTCTGGCAGGGATGGGGTTGGGGTGTTCCAACTGGGGTGTTGGGAAGGGGTGCTCTTCCCACTAGAATGCCGGTCTGGGAGGCTCCCTGGGGTTGCCACATGGAGGTGAGGGAAGTGTTCTGGTATTTTGAGGAGGGGCTTTGGGAAGGGTCTGGCATGGTGCCCATGGCAGTGGCTTTGGCACCAGCTCTGTGCTCCTGTTGCTGCAGTGGCTGCCCCGTGCAGGGACTGCACCCCTCAGGACCACATCTCCCAGGACCAGATCCACCACGAGGTGCAGGTGAGGTTGCGAGTGGGGTGGTCGGGAAGGAGCACTGGGCCAAGGCAGAGCCAGGACAGGGCAAAGCTTACTGTGGGATCCCGATGAGAGTGCTAAGGGCAGCCACCTGCCGGCAATGGAGTTTTGGAGCAGCATTTTGCTCATCATGGTGGGGATGGGAAGGGATGAGGAGGTGAAGCTGGGGAGGGCTGGGATGGAGAGACATGTAATGTTACCCAGATTTTAGCTGCAGAGGGCACTGCTGGTACATGCAAGCTGCATGACCCCAGGTTTGGTGTGTGTGGAGGCACCACGGCCCAGCTTGCTGCAGTCAGGTGGCCCCTGTCTTTCCTGTGCCAGGATTACTATGGCAGAGAGCTGCAGAAGTCAGAGGACCTGAAAACCAATGCTTGCATCACACCGACCAGGCCTGTTCCCAAGGCGGTGAGAGATGCTCTGCAGCGTGTTCATGAGGAGGTGGTGGCCAGGTGAGCTTCGCACTTCCCCCCCATGCCACCTCCCATGGACTGCACCGCCCACTCAGTCCAAACCCCCCAGGTACTATGGCTGTGGTCTCGTCATCCCCGAGTGCCTGGCGTCCTGCCGGGTCCTGGACCTGGGCAGCGGCAGTGGCAGGGACTGCTATGTACTGAGCCAGCTGGTGGGGGAACAAGGACATGTCACCGGCATCGACATGACCGAGGCACAGGTACAGCACAGGGCCACCCACGGGGTCACCTTTTCCCCGCCCTGAGTCCTGCCATACTCCTTCCCTTCCTCCTCCCAGGTCGAGGTGGCGAAGAAGCACATTGCCTATCACATGGAGAAGTTCGGCTACCAAAAGCCAAACGTGGAATTCCTCCAGGGTTACATGGAGAACCTTGGTGATGTTGGGCTGGGTGATGAGAGCTATGATATTGTCATGTAGGTACCCTGCAGGGACTGTACTGGATCTGCACCCACACCCTCAAAGGGTCCATTTTGGGACCAATGCTCTTCGACACCTTTATCAATGACATAGACAGTGGGATTGAGTGCACCCTCAGCAAGTCTGCTGATAACACCGAGTGGAGTAGAGCAGTTGATGCAATAGAAGGAAGGGATATCATCCAGAATGGTTTTAAACTAAAAGAGAAGAGATTGAAGTGAGATATTAGGAAGAAGTTCTTTATTCAGAGGGAGGTGAGGCCCTGGCACTGCTGCCCAGAGAGCTGTGGGTCCCCCATCCCTGGAGGCATTCAAGGCCAGGTTGGATGGAGCCCTGGGTCCTGATCTGGTGGGAGGAACGCAGCCCACCACAGAGGGTTGGAACCGGATGGGCTTTAAGATCCCCTCCAAACTAAGCCATTCTGTGATTCTATGTACGTTCCTGCTGGGCTGATCACTTCAACAACATGTTTGGAAATGAAAAACTAGAGGTAGGATCTAAGCTATAGCCTGGGAATATGGAATTTCCCTTTTTCATGGTTGAATCTTGCAATGAGTGATGGACTGTGCGGCAGCTGGTGGTGCTGAGCATAGGTGATGCTGCTGCAAAGAATCTTTGGTGTCCTCCTCCCAGCTCCAACTGTGTGATCAACCTCGCCCCTGACAAGAGGGCTGTGCTTCGGGAGGCCTACCGTGTGCTGAAGGTAGGGAGCCAAGTGGGGTGGCCCTGCTGCAGGTGCCTGTTTTGTCCCATCGCCTCCCATCCACTCCTTACTGCCTTCCAGCCTGGAGGAGAGATGTACTTCAGCGACGTCTATGCCAACCAGCACCTGAGTGAGGCCGTGAGGAAGCACAGGGTGCTGTGGGGTGCGTAGGGCACTGCAACACACGGGATGGGCAGCCTTTGGGCCTGATGTGCATGACGTCACTGTGCCCATGTCCTCGTGGCAGGAGAGTGCCTGGCAGGAGCCCTATTCTGGAGAGACTTGTACAGCATTGCCAAGGAGGTGGGTTTCAGCCCTCCATGCCTGGTTACCGCCAGTCCCATCACTGTCAGCAACAAGGAGCTGGAGAGAATCATTGGTGAGGGTTCCACCATCTCCATTTGGTCATGAGGACAGCACTGGTACCCTATGTGCAGCGCCTCTCCCTTGCAGGTGACTGCTGCTTCGTCTCTGCCACATTCCGGCTCTTCAAGGTGCCAGGGAGGAGCTGGGCTGGGCCGAGCCAGGTCATCTACAATGGTGGGATTGTGGGGCACGAGCAAGAGCTGGTGTTTGATGCCAACTTCACCTTCAAGGTACGGGGAGGCACATTTGGGCTCCCAAGGATGACACTATGGAAGGTTCAGGTTGGACATTAAGAAAAATTTATTCTCAGAAAGAGTGGTGAGGCATTGGAACTGCCTCAGAGAGGTGGTGGGTTCACTGTCCTTGGAGATGTTCATAAGCTGTGAAGATGTGGCACTGGGGGACATGGTTAGTGGGCATGGTCAGAATGGGTTGATGGTTGGACTGGATGATCTTAGAGGTCTTTTCCAACCTGAATGATCCTAAAATTCCATATAAACCAGAGGAGCTGCAAACAGGGCATGGAGAGGAAGTCAGAGCTGTGCAATGTGTTGGGATGAAGATGGGAGCAGTATATCCCTGGTGCTACACTAGGTGGTTTGCAGCCAGCTTGCTCCCTGTGGGTGTATCTCCCGGTTTTGGGCTGGGCTTTAAGCATCACCTCTCTGGGCAGCTGGGGACCCCTGGGCTACATGTCCCGTGCTCCAACCCCATGATGTTTCCCTCTCCCCAGGAAGGAGAAGTGGTGGACGTGGATGCTGAAATGGCTGCGATATTGCAGAGCTCCAGGTTTGCAGAGAAGTTCCTGATACGGGCTGGTGGGACCAATGGTGCTGCACCACAAGGCTGCTGTCATGGGAAGATGAAGGTTGGTAGCTATGTGTTGGGCTCAGGGATGGGGACACTGCTGCTGTGTGCTATCACAGGGATACCCTGAAGTATCAGAGGGTGGTTGCATGACACCAGGAGATGCATGTTCTTCTGGGCCAGGCAGGAGCCTGTGGGAGACTGGATGGCAACTGGTGCCTGAATTTGGGCAACTGTAACCCTTTTGGGGTTGCTGAGGTTTATTTTGCTTCCAAAGGGGTTTGCTGTGGCTTGGGAGCCCTTCATCCCCTGCACATGTCTGTGGGGGGCACTGGGGCCGGTGGCTGAATCTGCTGGAGGTCTCCATGGGAGATATCCTTCCTCTAGGCAGGTGGTGGCCCCCCCAGCTGCCCTTTTCTGCTGCTGTGAGCTTGACCCTGGCTGCCAGCCCTGACCCTCCAGCTCCTTTATCTGCTGGCAGCTTCTCCTTGCCCCTTTGTCATCCTTTCAGCCTCAGATGGGCCAGCTGGGGCTGTGAAGTGGGGATCACTGGCAGGCAAAGGAGATAAAGCCCTGCAGCTGCCTGTCCCTGAGACGCAGCCTTGCACTTGAGTCTTCGGTCCCTGTCCAAGCATTTTTCAGATAAAAGCAGAGTGAAAGTCCCAGAGAAGCTCTCAGTGTCCCCCTTACGGCATGGCAAAGTGGATGGGCTGATCAGCTGTCACCTATGGGGTTCTGCTGGGGCTGGGAGCAAATGGTGGGGAACTGCTGCTTCCCCATGGCCTGACCCCATCCCTCGTTGTTCTCTGCCCTCCAGGAGAAGATCTGTGACCCCTTCCTGCTGCTGCAGCAGCGGGCAGCCCTAGCTCCTGCCTGTGGTGCTGCCGGGACCTGCGGGCCTCAGGGCTGCTGCTGAGCAGAGAGCGATGTCCCCCCAGCGTTGGGAGCCGGGGGGCTGCAGCTTCACCGGAGAGAAAATACAAAGAAATGGTTGAGCTGGGTGGCTGAGCTGGGCTGCGCTTTCTTGCCTGGGGGTGAGGGTGGGTAGCACCTTGGGGACCCCCTCGTGCGGGTCACCGCCCTGCTCGGCCCCTGCACGGCCACGGGGAGCGCTGCGGACCAGATGGTGGACGTGAGGTCACGTCACATCGAGCGCCTGAATCGCCGACGTTCCCCGTGGGCATTCAGGGGCCGGGCAGGGCAGCTCCAAAGGGGGGGAAGAATCTTTGGGAGCCCACAGCTCTCAGCCAATGCTCCTGAGAAGCAAAAGGCGTAGCCTCGCTGCTCTTCTTGTTTTAACCTCCCCGTGCCTACCTCTGCGTTTTCTGCAGCCGGCCCTCGGGCAGGGACAGCCCCGCCGCCCGCTCCTGGAGCCGGGATTCCAATCCCTGCCCCGTGCAGTGCTGCTGGGGTTTATTTTTCCCCGCACTCCATCTAGCGGGGAGCCCCGAGTGCAGTGCAAGCTCTGGGCCTGCAGGTTCGTGCAGGGAAATGCGGCGGTTCTGCACACCCGGCGCTGTGGCGGCCGTGCCCCGAGTCCTGCACCCACGGCCCCTGGCGCTGAGCGGCAGTGCTGTCCCAGCCCGGGCTGAGCTTAGCCGTGTGAGAGCATCCCCACCCGTCGTTGTGCTGTGCTTGTCCAGGACGGTCCAAATCCCGTCTGTGCCGTCGGAGCGGCGCCCGATGGCCCCGGCAGCCCCACGTGTCGGGAGAGAGGCTTCTGGCAGCTGAACGGGGCGACCCACGGGCCTGGAGATGTTCAAGAAACGTGGAGATTTTAGCATCATAGGACCGTTACGGTCGGAAAAGGCCGCTAAGCCCAACTATCAACCCGTCACACCATACCCGCTACACCGGCGCGGCGCTGCGCTCTCAGCGCTCCGCAGGGGAGACGGCGCGTGGCCGCCAGGGCGCGCTGCGCGACCGCAGAGCGAAGAGACGCGACGGTGGAGCGGAGCCGGGGCGGGGGGAGCGGCGCAGTGTGGGGCGGCGGAATGTGGGGCGGCGGCGGCGGGCGGGAGGACCGACGCCGAGCGGGCCCGTCCTGCCCTGTTCTGCCCGCTCCGTCCCGTCCCGTTCTGTCTCGTCCCCCCGCCGCGCGCAGCACGCGCCGGCCCCGGCCCGCCGGCCGCTCCGCGCTCCGATTGGTCGCGCCCCTTCGAGGCTCCACCCCCTTCAACCCTCGCCCGCGACGCTATTGGCCGCCTCCTCGCGGCCGGCTCCGCCCCCTGCCGCCTGGCGTACACATCGGAGTCACGCGCCCCCCGGGCTGAGGCCGCGGCAGAGGCCGGCGGCGGAGGGCCGGGCTGATGGCCACGCCCCCCGGTCCGCTCGCGGGCGGCGATTGGCTGAGCGGGACCGAGGCCCCGCCCCCAAGCGGCGGGCGGGGCAGCGGCTTGAGGCGGCTCTCGGCTCAGCCCGGCTCGGCAGTCGTCGCCCGTCGGGTCCCGCAGGCAGCCGTGCCCGCCGCCTCGCCCGCCGCCACC
>JACDJE010000055.1:1136705-1304324 GCA_016647715.1 Pavo muticus
GGGGGCGGCGGGGCGCGTCGGCGGCGGAGGCGGCGGCGGTTCGGCGGGAGGCGGCGGCGGAGCCCCGCAGCGCTGCGGCATCCGCACATCGGACATCATCATCCTGCCGCACATCGTACTCAACCGCCGCACCTCGGGCATCATCGAGATCGAGATCAAGCCCCTGCGCAAGACGGAGAAGAGCAAATCCTACTACCTGTGCACCTCTGTCTCCGCCGCCGCCCTGGGGCCCGGGGCCGCCGGGAGGATGGTGGACGCCGAGGGGCGGGACGGGCCCCCGCCGTGGGGCGAGACCACCTGGATCTACCACGACGGAGAGGACACCAAGATGATCGTGGGCGAGGAGAAGAAGTTCCTGCTGCCCTTCTGGCTGCAGGTGATCTTCATCTCGCTGCTGCTCTGCCTCTCGGGCATGTTCAGTGGCCTCAACCTGGGCCTGATGGCCCTGGACCCCATGGAGCTGCGCATCGTGCAGAACTGCGGCACCGACAAAGAGAAGAACTACGCCAAGCGCATCGAGCCCGTGCGCCGCCAGGGCAACTACCTGCTGTGCTCCCTCCTGCTGGGCAACGTCCTGGTCAACACCACGCTGACCATCCTGCTGGACGACATCGCTGGCTCTGGGCTGGTGGCCGTGGTGGTCTCCACCATCGGTATCGTCATCTTCGGCGAGATCGTGCCGCAGGCCATTTGCTCTCGGCACGGCCTGGCCGTGGGCGCCAACACCATCTTCCTCACCAAGTTTTTCATGATGATGACCTTCCCGGCCTCCTACCCGGTCAGCAAGCTGCTGGACTGCGTGCTGGGCCAGGAGATCGGTACGGTCTACAACCGTGAGAAGTTGCTGGAGATGCTGCGGGTCACCGACCCTTACAATGACCTGGTCAAGGAGGAGCTCAACATCATACAGGGAGCCCTGGAGCTGCGCACCAAGACGGTGGAGGACGTGATGACTCCGCTTCGAGACTGCTTCATGATTGCCGCTGAGGCTGTGCTGGACTTCAACACCATGTCTGAGATCATGGAGAGCGGCTACACCCGCATCCCTGTTTTTGAGGGTGACCGCTCCAACATTGTGGACTTGCTCTTTGTCAAGGACCTGGCTTTTGTGGACCCTGATGACTGCACTCTGCTCAAGACCATCACCCGCTTCTACAACCACCCGCTGCACTTTGTCTTCAATGACACCAAGCTTGACGCCATGCTGGAGGAGTTCAAGAAAGGTGGGCTCACGGTGGGGCAGGAGGTGTGGGTGCTGCGGGGAGCTCAAAGGTGTGCGGGGGGCAGCGAGAGGCTGCACTTCTGGCATCAGCCAGCTTCCTGAGCCAGAAAGCTGATCCGGGGCTGGTAGATGGTATGTGCCCCCCGCCTCTTTTCCCCACTCCTGGGATGTGTGCGTGGGCACCGTGCCAGGCACGTTTTTTTTTCCACTCATCTGCCAATCGTGGCGGGAACTGCTGACGTGAATCTGCAGCCATTGCTCGGCCGCGTCTCTCCATGCTTTTTCAGCTGGCCGGGCAGGAGGAGCGGGTGGGCTGCTGATGCAGGTCGCTCCTCTCCTTCCTGCTCAGTGTGCACACGTGCTGAGATAAACACGGCGTTCCCACTCCATTCATAGGCTCGGCTGGCCGCCTTCAGCCCTGCGGTTGTGTTCCTGTTATGGTGATTGATGCTTTGATCCGGTGACTCAGGCGGTGTCGGGGCTTTGCAGTGTATGAGTGCACCTGTTTGTGTTGCATTTTGGGTCATGGGCTTTCTTACCTAGGCTGTCCCTTACCCTGAGGACCACATTCAACTGGGCAAAGAAATGCCTTTCTGCATCTCTGGTGTAGCATCTGTATTTGTAGCTTCATAATGGGGCTGAGTCTTTCTATGCTAATTGCAGTGAGTATTGGCTTGGCAGATGTCTTAATTGTTATGAAGTTTTGCTTATGAGAAAATAGAAAAACACTTTTTCTCCACAGTTTGGAACCTGCACCTTTCTGCAGGCCAAAAAGCAATGCAGGCTGTATGCCCTGTGCAGGAAAGCACTTGAAAACAAATAGGGAGATTTGAAACAGATGAGATGTCTGCAGACTCCCATGCTGGATGACGGGAGGTGAGGTGAGCTCAGAGCATTGCACTGTTGAGCAGCTTGGTTCTGGGGAGATGGTCCAAATAGCTGCATTGGCACCAGAGTGAGGTTAATGGGGATTATCTGATTTTGCCTTGTATCACACTCAGGAGTTACCTGGAAGAGAGCTCTGTAAATTTAGTAACTGGTCTTTCTAGTTAATAAATTTCAATGTCCACCTACGTTTCCAGGTGCTGTTTGGTCCATGCACCGGGCTGTGACAGCACGGCGTTTGGTCTGTTCCTTCCTTCTTAGCTCAGGGGGGGGATTTCAGGGTTATGCCGTTGGTTTCCTCTTTGTCCTCGCACTTTCACAGATGGAAGGCAAATGTACTCCTGCATTTTGCAGAGCAGAACTGCAGTTGTGTTTACCTTCTTCTGCCTCAGCGTAATGGTGGGGTAACGCTACTCTGCTTTGGAGCTGTTGAGCAGCAGAGGTGGGAGAGCCTCGCCTGTGGTTTCAGTGCTGCAGGGTCTGCAGCTGGGATCTGGGAACCTCAGTTATGTCACCTAACTGCTGGCTGGTGAAGTGGATTTTGCTGTGTGTGTGGTCACGGTGCTAGTTCCCCTCCATTATTCCGACTCCAGACAGCACGATGTGGTTCTGAGCCTGTAGTCAGACTTGGTGTGTCTGAAGAAATGAATGTTACACGGGATGCTTTATTCCCTGATTAAGGGAGGTGAAGTACCCCTGTGTGTTAAAGTAAGAGTCCTTTTATGTAATAGCTGGCAGAACCAGGTAAGCATTTCAATCCTGGAATTGTGGCAGAGCCAGATACGCCTCCTTTTAGTTTCTGAAATTTGTGCTTAAAACAGGCTTTGTAATTCCCCTGGGTTGCTGGGAGCTACAGACCAGAGGATGTTCTTACTGATAGCCAGAGAACTTCCCTTGCTGCACCAGGACGCTTCCCAGCAGCACAGGTTTAGGATGGCTTACCAATGTGTGTGCCCTCCTGCGTTCTGTGGTGGTGGTTTAATTCAGGGTACTTCAATCCTGCCCAGCATTTACTCCCCAACAGCCATGCTGGTGGGTCTGCATCAACAAGCCCTGGGGTTAGGACGAGCTCTGTCTTAACTGGTTTCTCTTTAAACAAGCAGATACGGTGGAAATAAATGGCTTCCTTTGTCCTTTGAAATGAATGTAAATAACTGATAGCTTGCTTGATCTGGCATAGCGCAGTGTCTTTTGCAAGAGTTCTTCAAACTTTCTTCTTCAGAGCAACCTTGCCAAATTCCCGTGAGAATGTTCAAATTAAGGGTGAGAATCAAATTGCACGTTGCTCTCTGGTACAACGTTGGAAATAAATAAGCTTACAGTTCTTAATCACCCCTTTCCCACTGCACTGACCTTCCACTGCCTGCTTCAAAGCCCTGGGTGCTGCCTAAGGGCCTTCACCGCTGTCAGTGCGGCGGGCAGCTCCGTGGGATGGTGCTGCTGTCACTGAAATGCTTCAGTCTGATCAAGGGAAGAGGCTTTTCTTAAAGAAGTTTGGAAATGAGCTGAGCGGGTGGGGTTATGAAGCGCACTTTTTGGGCAGGAACAAAATATTTTTAACCCAAACATAGGATGGAGGCTCACAAGGAGGAGGTGAAGAGCCAAGCACGGCAGGATAGATGTCCTTATGCTGTTGCGGAGGCTGGAGCTGGTAATTCTGTGCTTGTCCTGGTGCTTGGGCAGGCCGGGGGGAGGGTTTGGTGGCGAGCCTGTTCTTCATGTTCTTTGCCCACAACTGCAGAATGAATGTATGTTTCACTTCTACGCTGCCAGGCAAGAAACTTAATTTTGAGAGAGCTGCAGCACATTCCCATTCCCTCACTGCTCTAATCTCTTGAAGTATGAATAAACATGACTTCTGAAGCAGTCTGCAGAAACACTTTTCTTCTAGAAAGCATTGTTTATTTTAAAATAAATAAAAAGCTGTTGAAAGTGGAGCAGTTTTCTATTCCTGTTGACAGACCTCGAACCCCTACCAGCACTGCCAAGTCCATCTGCCAGCAAGCTGTGCAGGCTGAGTGTACTGCTTGAATCCGACCTGTTCAGCTCCAGTTTAATGCAAGGAAGTACAGGGTACCCTTTACCTTAGGCAAGGGCATGCAGTGAGCAAAGTCAGGCAGTTCAAAGATGCGTCTCGTTGGTCTGCCATCATTTCCAAGATCACTTAGCACCCCCCTCCTAAGGTGCAGCAAGGAGTGTATGAGCAACGGAGTCGTTTTTGGAAAGAAGCTATGGGCTATCTGCACTGGCCTCTTTCCCCTGCTGATCGGTGTCTGGGCTTTTTTTCCCTTTTGACAGTTTTCCTAGGGCTCTGTTCAAATGCTTGCTGGCACTTGCTCGTAGTGTTTTTCACTGGCAGATCTCTGCGTGTGTGATCCCAAATCCAAAGCGTTCTATTTCTAGCTCCCTGCATGCCACAGCTACAAGAATTCAGCTTGAAAAGCCCTGTGCTGTAATACTAATATTTTAAGATTGGCCCACTTTCTACGAGCCATTGTAGAGCTGCTCTCCTGGTGGCCTGGACAGCTTCAACGTGCAGCAGTTTCTCAGCCATGCTCCTCCTTATCTGTCCTTGCAGACCTGAGGACTTGGAGCCCTACGTTTTGATAGCCTCTGCTATTAGGTTATAATAAAAGATCAGGGTTAATAACCTATTACAAAGAAGTTGTGGTGACTGTGCAGCAGTTCTGAGCTCTTATTTTCTGAATCACATGGCAGCCTTGAGGAAATTCCTAGATTCCTTATTAAAATTATTACCAACTGGACCATAAAAGATTTTTCTTCCCTAAAACCTTGTCAGATTTACTTGATGATCTTTTCTTCACGCTCTGTTGATCTTGTATCATCTGTTTTTTTAATAGTGTGCATTTTTAGTGTGGACGTAGGACCTTGTCTGTTTCTTTTCCAGTTCCTACCCTGCTCCCAGGAAAGCCACAGGAACCAGAAACATAAAACCCTTACTTTTAATGGGAACAGAGGGGAATGCCCAGACATATTTACTTCTCTTTTTAGTACACAGGTGATCATTTTGACAGCAGGTGAGACAGGGAGCGATTGGTAGCCCACAGACCCAAAGCTCAGCATTACTTCTGTTCTGATCTGAGTTCTTTTTGCTGAAGGTCACTTGCCTTTCTGGTACCAGTCAAACCCACGTTTTTAGGTGGCTGATTTTGTGGACCCTTTCAAGTTTTATGGGTTTCCATCCTGATGAGTCCAGGCTTCCCATAAGTGTCAGCAGTTTACCATGACACACAAGTAACCTTTACATCACAGATTTGAATTGTTTTCTGCCTCATCTAACAGGCTGTCTGTCCCTGAAGCTGTTTCTCTGTTTAGGGCTATGACTGCAGCATTACCAGAAGAAGAAAGTACATAAATCCCTTCTGGAATTATCTAAGATATGTAAAACACCTTCTTGGAAAACAATATAGTTTTCAAGGTTGCTTGGCTAATAAAAGGCATCTCCCCTGATCCTTCTGGGAAAATTCACATAAAGGGAAGGGCATTGAGGTCCAGCGTGGAGAATTCATGTGCGAAGAAGACAGGGGAGCGGTAGGTGGGATGGAATTTGCCCACCAAGATCCAGAAGTCTTAGCCTGATGCGCCTGCAGATTTGTTCCCTGAGCAGAAATTGCATGTGAGGGTGGGGGCTGCCATGTGACAGAGGGTTCTTGACTGCCTGACAGCGTGGCACCCACAGGGTCAGAGCTGCCAGGAGCTCCGCTGCCCTTGCAGAACGCCGGGGATGTGTGCCTGTGGTGCTGGCAAGGGCAGATGTGGGCTGCTGCAGGCGGCCCTCCTGCTGGTATGTGGAGAGGGAGGTGTCGGGGGGGATGTATCTGAGAACAGCTCCAGCTCCTCTCCGGGTCCTGGCTGCTACACTTTGTTAGAGCCCAGGAGAAGAAGAGCAGTAGAGGTTTGAATCTGACATTTGTGCTGGGAATGATTCTTGATTGCTTTCTAACTGATTGTTAAGATCTCTTGTTGTTCAGCAAAGACAAGATGATGCCGTTTTCTCCACAACGTTTGCCAAGTTAGCAAACTCCTTTCTACTCTAAAGCTGATTCCGCAAGTGAACCAGGTTCCCTTCTGCTTTCTCTTTGTCTGTAAATGTTATCTGTCGCAGGCAGAGATGTAAACTTCAGCTGCATAGACAGCAGCATTTAGTGGCCAATTTTGCAGCAGAATGGGGAGGAGGGGCAAAACATCAACTTCTGAGCAAATTCAGCAGTTGTAGCGAAATTCAGTAGCTCAGTAGCGAAATGATGGAGTAGTGCAGCCATCTCTCGCCAAGCTATGATTCAGGAACTTCTGAAACCAAATACATTGCCTTTAATAAACTGCCTACGGGTTTGCTCCTTTCTGCGAGTGCGTCTAATCAACGCGGAAGCTTTGTCAGCTTTTGTGTGTAGGTGAACAGTAATAGTGTGGTATCTTCCATCAGTTGCTTTGTAACACAAGTGGCAGAAGGAGATGGATCTGAAGGTTGCGTTGCTGATCGTGATCTCTGGAAAATGCTAAACTAGGAATGAAATGCTATTGCGGATTTGCTGTTCAATCGAAGGTAGGAAATGCTAGAATGGAAGATATCTGTACAACTATTATTTAACACTATAGTGTCATAGAGTGGCTTGAGTTGGAATGGACCTTGAGGATCATCCAGTTCCCCAGTAGAACAGGCTGCTCAGGGCCCAGTATGAAAGCATTATAATGCAGTTTTTAATTGTGTGATTATCGTCTGTTCAAGATCTCTGGTAGCCATGTGATGGAAGAAGTGAACCTGAGATACTTTTCTCAGCCTCTTCAGTGCTCTGAGCCAAAGCAAATGTTTGGGACAAAACTGTCAGTTGTTTAACCTAATGTAGTAATACAGTAGACCCATTTTATTTTATTTTATTTTTATTTAATGTATCAAATCCATTCTGACACATAAATATTGAGTCATTCGCAATTGCAGGAGTGGCAAAGCCATCCAAAGACAGTTTTGGCCTTTTGGTTGCCTTTTGGCACACTGTAGTATTGCTCAAGCTGGTTTTAGAGGAAAGGAGGGAGCTGGCCAGCTCACATTTCATAGACGTTCAGTGCCCCAGTCCCCTCCCTTCTCTGCTGAAGGAATCAAACACTGTCATGCCTGAGATTATGTGCAAGGTTTTTAGGTCACTTAGCTTGTGGCATCACTGACACTCAACTAGAGAGAGGAATAGTGTCAAATTTTGTCTTGCTCACTTGAAGAGCAGACATAGTACAGAGGAGTGAAGATATGGAGAATTTGAAGGCCTGTTTCTAAGCACTTTGTAGTGTATGCTTAATATTAAGAGTCGTAAGTCAATTTTACAGCTGCTTCAGCACTATAAAGTGGCCCAGAATGAAGGGAGTGTCTGAGCAGTGTGTTGAATGGGTCTATATCTCATCTTGCATTACTTTTTCCACTAATACTTAAGAAGAACTCTCATTTTCATTAGCTTATGTGCCTCTGTAGAGCTGTGGTGTATTTGCCAGTCTGGGTAAACCAACTGCACTTCTAATACGAAGTCCTTTACAGTTTGACTCATGGAGCTTATAAAACGCAGACTCAGCACAGACTCCTCTGAGCCATACCCTGGTGAGTGTGCCCTGGCACTCTACGTAACTTGACAAGATCCTAAAATACAGCCTAGCAGTTACACATGGGAGTGCAACTACTTGGTGCTAATGAGCTACAGCACATGGCAAAAAAAAATACCTCATCAGCAAGTTGATCTAATCTCAGTGTCCTGCGAAGGTCACAGAGTCCTTTCAAGACCATCCAATGATGGATTTTTGTTTCACTTTTTCTGTGATTACGCTGATGAAGTGAGATCTGTCAGTAACTTCTGATGGAATCCACCTCTTTCCTTTGGCCCAATCAACATGGCCCAATACCTGCTGGCAGAAGAAGCTCTGCTGGGTCTAGATTAAAACATGATGTTGCAAGATCAGAGCACAGAGGGTAGAGAGATCCCTTTCTTAGAGCAAAGCCCACAGAACTTGGAGAGGAGCTTCATGCTGCATGTAGCTGGTGCACAATGGCTGGGTCAGCTCGTCTTTCCATTCCTGGTCCCAGTAGCATAGAGGCTTTGATTCTTCCAAACTTGTCTCTATTAACTCTTCTCTTTTCTGTCTTCCATTACTCAAAAATACTTTCTTCTCTGTCTATGGTTCTGTCTGTACTAACTTTTCACTCTGAAGAGTTGTGAGTAGCAGCCTTTGGAGACCTTTGAGCCGTTGTTCTTGTGTTTTGTGTTAAAACTGCCTGGCAGCATTGCAGATTTCTGGTAGACAGCCAGTTTTCACTGAACAGAAGAGTGATTTTCAGGATTTGCTACACTTCTGTGTTGTCTGTGGGACATCGAAAGGGCTGTCTGTCTTTGGTAGTTGTGTTGGTTTAGTGCACAACCTTTAAATGCAAGAGATGGGTGACTGGGTCAGCTGGCATGTTGGAAATTAGGATTCTCACATGGGTGTTTGTGGTTATTTTTGTGATTTAAAGACATGAGTCAATCTTGCTCTTTACCTACTAGTGATTATATCAGCTTGAGAGTTCTAGTAAACAAATTCTAGAAAAGCAACTTGTCTTGTAATTGAGTTGTCTTCAAGTACCCAAAGCCCTAGACTGGACAGAAACCTCAGAGCTAAAAGCTTGTGTGAGTGGGACTTGTCTCTTTGCATCAAACAAAGTTAGGTACAGTAATTTCAGTGTTTAAATATGAAGCAACAGCCCTTCTCATCAAGGAATTGTAATTTGGAGGGTAGAGCAAGTGCGATGCCTGTCAATCTGGGAACTGCAACCTGGTGATTACTGGGGCCTCAAGAGTTATAAGTTAATGTGATTCTGCCACAGTTACTAATTAACCAAGCAAGAGCTTTGCTCCAGCCGACAGAGCTGGGGCCAGGAGATGAGCATATGCATTTAGCACGAAAGATCTGTATAGTTTTTTGATGCTTTCCGTTGGGATTGCACCATCCTCTTGCTGGCAGTCCTAAAGGGATCACGCTTCAAATTAGAGTGATGTAACGCTGTCCCTGCGGGGTGAGCCGTGTCATTGAGACTGGCTTCTCACTCACTCGCTTGATGATCTCTCCTGCAAGAAGCCTGAATGAAAGTTGTTCTTTTGTAGTGAGCTTTTATGGTGATACAATCTCTTAAGCGATACAACGGAGTCATCCACAACTGTTGACCTTTATGGAGTGGAGATGAACGAGGCTTTTTTGCCTACTTGTCCATGGTAATCAGAGCAACAAAATGCTGACTCTGCCTCTGAGTTGGTCACTCTGCTACCAGCAAACAGTTTTAAGAAGGATCTTGCCATTTCTGGTTTCCTTCCAGCACTCCACCTCCAGCATTCGGAAGATCGTCCTGCCTGCCCTTTGCACTGTGGGGTTCAAAGTGCAGCCCTGCTGAGCAGGAGCCTGCAGGCCCCCCTTCCAGGCAGCAGTTATGTGAGGACAGGGGTGAGCGGGTGCCCACTTTTATTGCTTGTGAATTGCTTGTCAGCGATTTCTGGTTTCCTACAAAAAAAAAAGGAAGACAACCTTCTGCCGGTGTGAACTTGTTCTTGATAAAAATTTATATCTGGCACCAAGAGTAGGTGTGGCTGTGGGTTTTAGGCAAGCTGCAGGCTTAGTTCTTCCTATCTAGCCTGGGACATCTTTCCATCTGAAGCAAGTACAGCTCTTACAGTTACAATTCCTGTACACAGCAAGTGCAGGCAGGGGCCCTAATTTAGTATTACAGGGCACCTGGTAAGAGGTTTCCGTTAAATGCTGTCCTAGTGCAGTAGGGCTGAGCTGTGAATTATCCAGTAACAGTGACTTGAACGCCAAGGGACAACACTAAGCTGGTTTTGCTTCAGGATGGATAGATTAGCATGGTGTGTTTTTGCTGTGCCAATTCATGTTTTTCGCCCATGCATAACTGAGATATGTGTATAAAAAATAAAAGCTGAAAGCAAAAGTTTTTAGTGTTGTGATGGGGTGAGGGTAGTAGGCCCAAGTTTGATGAAGACTTCTGGAGTAGGTCTTGCTGTCCAACAAGAGAGGAGAGGAGTAAAGGATGCCCCACCACAGGGTAAGGTAGCTCCCAGTATGGCTGCTTTACCCTGCTCTATGGCTGTGACCTGGCCTTTGATGCATGCCGGTTGCCTGCCCTCACTGGAATAACTTTTATCTTCTCGGTATTCTAGTTTGCCTGGAGCCTTTTGGGGTGGTTGGGCATAGCTAAATTCAAGGACTTCACCATCCACGCTGGGAGTATTTTTCTTTTTTCTTCATAGCGCAAACATTTCTCCAAAGCAACGTGAATGGGATTTCTCTCAGAAAAATAAAAATCCCTTTGAAAATCATTATTTTTCTCTCTCATTGAAAATCCTATACAGTGTGCTTTAGACTTAACATCAGCTACTAAATGGTTGCTCGCAATGACAAGCCTAAAAACCTCCTTGTATCATATGTTTGCATGTGACCCTTACAGAGACCATAACAACCTTCAAGTTTTGTTCCTTTTCCGTATGATAAAGTCAGCCTCTCTGTCATAACCAGGACCGACCGTTTTCTAGCTCTGTCTGTTCAGCTCAAAAGGCCCGAGGGGGGTTATGATTGCTAATGTGGAACTGCTTTCCAGTAGCTTACTGGTTTAATCCAGCTCATGCTGTACTGACTGAATGCTCCCAAGAAAAACCTGGACACCACAGAGCTGCACAGTTCACCCCACAGGCTGTCTTGGTGGGGGGGTGAAGGCTTCCCAACATGGGAATCCCCTGAGGTTAGAGTTGGAGGAAGGTAGCTGAGGCAATGAAGGAACTTAATTACCTACATAATGGATGCAGTCTCCAAAAACTACAGCAGTCTGTTACTTGATGCCCATTGGAAGGTGGAACCTGTCAGTACAGTAGTAGGGTGCTCAGCCAACATGCAAACAAATACAGTAGCATTCTTTTTTCCTGCTTTTTCCAATGCCCCTGGGGTGAAAGGTGGGGCTGAAGGATTCCCCATGCTGCCTGATACATCACAGATGGGAATCCCAATCTTTCCTGCTCTCTCTGTGGGCACACCTGCTGCATATAGGATGAGATGTCTACCAGGTGAGCTCTGATGTCAAGGGCTCCATTCTGCTGATTTTTTTCTTGCCTTTCAGAACAGCTGTTTTGAATTTTCTAGTTTTTGTTGTAAACTTTCTCTTTTATATGTGACAGACAAACTGGGGAAGGGAGTGAGGAGGAGGGAAGATGTGCATACATCTGAGTATTGAGGGCTCTTTGTTTTATGACTCCTGGCCTGAAAGGTGGATTTGAACATATTGCTTGCCTGCTGTTTGAATGTGGTCTAGTGGTAAGAAGCCTTAATACGTTTCTCCTTTGTAAATCATCAATCTCACATCTTCCAGTAAAGGAAAGAATTTGGGAGAACAGCTTCCAAGAGTAATAGCCATCTCAGCCCCATGCAATGCGCAGGCTCCAACTCAGAAGTTCCAAGGAAAATATTCAGAGAGGGGAAACTTGTCTAGCTGTATGCCTGACCATTTCCCAGTGAGGCTACTGAGTTTTGAAGATAGATCAGTATTATTTATTTATTTATTTATTTTTCAAATAGTTATACAGCCATCCTGGAACTATTAACTATTTGGAATACCTTAATCCAAGAGCCCAGGATGTTCATGTAACAAATGTGGCAACATGAATGGGTAATGGCTGAACTACTTTATCAGATTGTGTTTGATTGATGCACAAGGGAGCAGGTGATGAGGTTGGTGGGAAAAGGTCCACTTACAGAATAAGAGTTTGTGCTGGCTTTACCTGAGATAAGAAGCAGAGCTCTCTGTTTTGCCAAGATTCAAGGTATTTGCCATGTTTTTTGCATTCACGTTGCCCACTTCGATAGTGTGTCAGGGAAGTGCAGCCAAGAGCTTTTGCTTTTGAAGGGGAAGTGTTTGGATGGCGCTGGGAAATCCAAAAGATCAAATTGTTATATAGGCTGCTATGCCTTCTTTTTGTGCTTCAGTTACTTTGCTCTACAATGAGAACCAATTTCTTTTCTCTTCTCTTACACTGGCTTACACAAAACCATTCAGCAGGTACGTTTCTGCTTTTCTCCTGTAATTTTAGGTATATAATATGAGTTTGGTTTGCTCTTCATGTATAAGAGGCTTCTTACATGATAGTTGCAACTTTCTGTGGACTGATGGTCCCACTAATGAATCATATTTTTGTTTCTCTTGCCCTGAGGTTATTATCTGTCAATGTCTTTATTTAGTATCATCACTCTGTGTAGTACTCTTGGCACTCTTTGTTGGCAGAAGGTGAAGAAAGGAGAGACAGGGAGATAGTAGCTACAGGTGAGATGAGGCCATCTGCTAAAGGAGAGGAGACAGAGTTAAGGTGAATGCCCTAGCAGTTAATGGTTTATTCTGTGTAGATTATGGATACTAAAATTAGTGCCATAAAGTTCATTGTTGAATGATTTCTAACCCCTTACTGACCCAGGAGTTTGTGATCTGTTTTTTTTTCTTACTGTGTCAGAGGCACCATTTATCCTTTTTATCCCATGTGTCTTTTGTTTTCAGACAGCTTTAAAGTAACGTTCAGTTTATGATTGATTGCACACTAAATGTTTTTCTGTTTTTGCTGGGCTGAAAACCTAGTAGGCAAGTGTTTAAGTGGCAGGACTGTTGTTATTGCTTAAATTCCCACTCTTGTGCGATATAGAATCATGGAATCGTTGGAGTTGGAGTTGGAAGGGTCTCTTAAAAGCCATCTTGTCCAACTCCCTTGTAATGAACAGGGACACCTACAGCTCCGTCAGGTTGCTCAGAGCAAGAGAGATATGCAAGTAGCTCTCCTTTCTGAGAGGTGACAAGGTGTTGACCAAAGTGAAACAAAAAACCTTGGCTCCATCATGAGAAAGGAATTCTCAAGCTTTTTTTTTTTTTGTGTCGGCTGGAAAGCCGGTTTTGCACCATGGACAGGTTTGTTTCTCTTGGGGATAACAGAATTGTTGCTCATAATTGCTGTACTTCAAAGGGGTCTTGAACCAACTGGGTGAGGGGTGCAGTGACATAGGTCCAGGCTTGGTCTTACTGCTGGTGAAACTTGATCTGAAAGGGATCTGAATTGGACTTTTCCCCTTATTTCTACATACGCTGTTGTGACACAGGGAATAAAAGCAAGTGCATCATGTGCAAAAGATGTGCCCTCTTGATGGATCCGCCCTGCTCTGTGGTTGTGCAGGCTCACTCTCCTATATGGCACACTCCTGCTTTCTCTGGGTGCGTTGGCAGACTGGATTCTGCCACTTGAGTGATGGCATGGTGGAGCTGTGACCACGTTGTTCTGTCTAGCTCCATCCTGATTCTTTGCTGTTTTGTGATGCGGAAGGAACAGGAGGGGGAGCTGAGAATTTTGTTTGTTCCATTCAGAAAATGGATGTCACTGGAACACCGGTGAAGACTTGATCTATTTCCTCTTCCTTCTCCAGTGGTTAGGCCTGGGAGGGAAGAGGTGGGCAGGGCCTCACTCCTCCTTGCCTTGGCTCACTGAAATGATGGTTGAGTGATTTGTGTCTGCGAATTCAGAAATCTCATTGGAAAAGTCACAGTCAGGAGTAACAGAAGTAGCTTTCTGTTTTTAGAGAAAGTGTACTTGGTTTTGAATCCCTTTGTGTTGCAGCAGGGCGATGAAGGCTGTGATGGCGGGTGTAAGTAGGGCAGCCTCAGAAGGACATGCAAGGACGAGATGGAGTGTTGCAACCTCAGAACTGTTAACCTTTACAAGCTGCATGGGGTGGATGTGTCATTGCCTTTGCCCCCACTCATGCACATTTTTACCTGTGACATACCAAGCAAATGGCTTTGTGCCTCAGAGATGGGTTGTTAAACCTGTTTGACTTCGAGTCAGTCATTCTGGGGATTCTCCTCATCCACTTGTGTGTGGGTCAGGAGCTACAAAAGCCCCCTCTTCTTGTGCCTGAGGTCCTTTCTGCAGGACGTGCACTTAAGGGAAAAGCTTTTGTATTGGTTGGTAAAGGTGGCTGAGTTTTAGTGAGCGCTTACAAGGATTGGTAGATTGTCCCTCTGGGGTCAGATAAGGAAGCTGCAGTGCTTATGGGGAAATCTGCAGCCCCAGTGTAACAAGCCAGTGACTCCTCACCATAGGGGTGTGCTTGAGAATGGTGTTTGAAGATATTATTAGAGAAGAAATTGAACATTGAACTAGGTTTGCAGCTTGTGATTTAAGTCTAGATACTAAGGTTGCTGCTGTTTGATGTATTTAAAACAATACAAAAAAGCTTAGCAATTCTTGAAGACAATAGTCACGTGCTTCTTATTTTCTCTGTGAGAGCAAACTGGTTTTAACATGCGTAACTGACTGCGTTCATGTCCGTCTCAGTGCTATTATGTGCACACAGATGTATCTTGACAGCAGTCATATCTTGGGAGATGGCACGTTTTTAGCGGGTGATGATAATACTGAACAAAGCCGTTAGCACCTATCGTGTGCTTATGGTGTTTTTTCTTTCAGATATTGCAACATCCTACAAAATGGTTGAGACAAGGCTGAGTATGGGGGTGGATGGGAGGAATCCAGAAACTCTGAAACGGGGGAAAAGTGCTGTTCTTCAGTGCGTGGGGGAAGGTTAAAGCATAGAATGAAGAAAATAAAAGCTATGGTAGAAAAGTAGGGAAAAATAGGAGTAAAAGCTACTGATTAGAATAATCGCTGATGTACGTGACCTTACTTTGCTGCTCTTGTCACAGCCAGCATGCTCCTGATTTGCTGGTAGAGCTTGCATGCCCTTCTGGTGTGTCTCAGTGATCTATAAAGTCACTGAAACAGGTGCCACAGACATAGGCAAACAAGCTTTCCTCTTACTGCTCCACTGAAGGATGTGACTCATCGCTGAAGTGATGGTTCATTTAGCAGAGCAGTTGAATTGAAAGCGTGGAACTTGTCAGGATTTTCAGTCATAACTATTTCCTTTGGATATTTCTTGTGTTATGGAGGCAGCAAATAAGATTTTGACTGTGGGTGCTGGCCTATTATGAATTCAGTTGGCGATGTAAACGTAATTTATGTGAGCCTCAACACGGGTAGCTGCTTGGTAGTAAAGTTCTGCTAGTTTCAAACCTAAAGAAAAATACTGATTTGATCCCTTAATCTGTCAGCTCGTTCTTTGCTCCTGTTTTCTGTTTGGGTGTTGTAGTTTTGGCATGTTTTTGGAAAGGACACTGGGAAAATTAGCAAACGTTTTTCAAACAAAAGATGGTTTGTCTTCGTGGCTGGGAGGGCTGATTTGGACTTGCTCTGTATTTTTTTTTGTTTGGAAAACTGAAGTTCTTAGATGGCCTTGGCTTTCTTTGTTCTCTTCTGTCTCAGACATCTGTATCAGCTCTCTCACCAAGCTCTTTATCTTGCTTGGCTTTTCTGTGGATGCCTGGAGGCCTTGGCTCACATTCTCAAGAGTGTCCACTGGTTCAAGAAGCCATCACTGCTATCAAATTACCTTGACAGCTGTTGTCCCATTTCATATTTGCCATTCCCTCCCCCTGGCTCCCTTGTGATTTTTGGCAGAAACTGTGGCTATTGAGCAATAAAACTTGGATCTGTGAATCCTGTTGCTGGTGGGAAAATGAGATGAGAGCATACTAGTTAATGCCTTGCAACTTGACTTCTTGCTGATATATAATCAGTAGCATCTTTGTTTAAAAACAAAACCTACCACTAGCTACTCTGTTTGTGGTTCAAGTGGATGGTTCATTTACTGTTCATCTGGAGCTGTGTGATGAATGCCTATCTCCTATAATAGTGCACTCTGCATAACGATATATATGACCAGACAAGCTCTTGATCTGAAGCCCTTGACAAATTCCTATGCCTAAGGACTGCAAAAACAGCTATGATGCTCATGTTAATGAGTATTCCTGCAAAAGTAATCCATAAAGACACTGTTCACTTTTGTCTGTGTATTTGTTTTGTTTCCTGGATTAGCTTACCCTAGGACAGAGCTCATGTAGTGTCTTTTACTAGATGTTAAAGGTGACCCTACAATAAGTGATTGGTCTTGCTTGGATTCAAATTAACAAAATGTAGAGGTGGTGTGTAGGGATTCGTCTTTTGTGTTTGTTTGGGGATTTCATTGTCTTTCTTTTTAACCATAAAACACTTCTGTTAGTTGTCAGAAGTGGGACTAGACGTCATAACAGAGCTGCCATCTCTGAAATCCTCTCCTTCTGAAGATGCCTTGCGTTTCCTCTGTCAGTTGTTTGAGAAGTTGGCTGATGTATGGCACTGTCTAATCTCCACTGATCATTTCTCTTGTCCCTGTTGGAACACGTCAGCAACTACATTTTGTGTGAGATACTAGGAAAATTAGGGAGGAAGGAAGGAGCAGGTCTTAATTGGAAAGATGACTGACAGAAAACGATTAAGGCACACAGAACACTTGGTTCCAAGGAACGCATATAGGAAAAGCAAATTAAAAAATTCTTTTGCTTTCAACATGCATGATTTACTAGCTGATAACATTAGTGTGAAATGTAAAGCCTGTAAAAGTCTGGATCAGACCAGCCTTAATGCATGTCTTACAGCTCCTAAGTACTGTGCTGAAGGGGGAAGACTAGGCTCCTTCTGCAGTGTGTGCTAGGGCTGCTTGGTGTGTGTTGGTGGGCAGGGTGTTCCGAACAGCTGGTGTGTGGTGCTGTGTAGGGGGTGGAATCACAGCCCCAGGCTGTGGGTGTAAATCTGGGGGCTGGTGCACCATCCCGGTAGGGGCCAGTGGGTTGTGGCACGCCATGGGGTCTTAGGTGCTCTGGGTCCTCTTGGGCTGTGCCAGGGGGCAGCCAGGGTGCAACGCGGCCACCTGGGATGTCAGGGAAACATGAAAAACATAGGACTGAAGATGGTGTCCTCTGACTTGGGAAAGTCACTATGTCAACATCACTCCGGAAAAGAAATAAAAGGGAGTACAATAGAGAATGGATTGCATCTATGTGAAGAATGCATGAAATGCCCCTCTGCTAGCTGTCACGTTTGGGTTGCAAGGTGAGATGCTCAGTTTTCTGTTGCCATATAGGGAAGTAACTGTCTTTTCTTCTCCCTGCCTCCTGAAGGAAAACAAAAATCTCTATCTGGTATACAACATGATTGAAGAGATTTAAAAAAAAAAAAAAAAAAAAAAAAAAAAGGTGGTAAATTATCCTTCCTGCCCAGCATCCCTTGATATTCTAGCCCTTAGTGTAAGTTTAAATAAGGTGCTCCTTGGGCTGTTCGCTTAATGGAGATCACAGAAAGCGCTAGAAACACTGGAGTGTCCTGCGATCCTGGCAAGTCTTGCGTTACACAGCTACGGTTATTGTAGCAGTAGGAGACTTGTTAGTTTTCCAACTGCAGTTCCCAGTGAACGTGTCTGCTCTGCGGTGTGGACTCCTGCATGCTCAATGTTAAAATAGTTCTATAGCTTTCAGGCATCTTGCATTTCAACTATGGGTGGAGAAACAAGCGTTGGCCTTTAAGGCAGGGGTTTCAAAGCTTTCTGATATCAAAGGCCATGTTGACAACTTGGCAAGCGCTTGTGGGCCCATGTGTGTTAGATCTTTAGGATATGAGCTGACTTGCTGCAGGCGTTGGAAAGGATGTTTTGCATTGTTTAAGTGTATTGTCAGGTGTGCTAATCCCTGGCTTTGCAGCATGGCTACTGAAGTGTCTCCTGCTCTCGTGCTGGCTTGACTTGCTTTGCTATCAGCCAGAGAGGGGCCAACCTGGTCTCCTCCAGCTCCTGTCTTGATCTCCAGTCTCCTCTGCTTAAATCTGCTGTTGTGGAGAATCCCAGCTCTTGCGGCAACTGTGGAGTCAAAAGGCAGTTTTGAAGGCAGGTTGTGGCGTGGAAGGAAGAGGCTCAACCTCACCCTGATGTGGGAAAGCAGAAGGATTCTGCAAACCCAGGAGAGCTGCCGGTTCTGGCAGGGCAGAGCTCGTCTATCCTGGTCAAGGTCTTAGAGGTCTCACCAGGTTACTTGCTTGTTGACTGTTTGAAATACCAGCATGTAGCTTCCGCTCTGCTCTTGCACTTTCCAACCTTACTGAACAGCCGCTCGGCTTTCTCATGCTGAGTGCAATAACTTTGTTATTTTGCTGCACTATTTGAGCACCTTTGGGATGATGGAGGAACATCTTACCAGTACGTAAAGAACTGTGCTGTACCTCTGTAAGGAGGTTTGTTTTCATCTTGTGAGGCAAGTACAAAGGTCGGTGCTACAACAGAGTGTAGAAGGATAAATGCAATGTGCTTAGATATACAAAAGGCTTTTAAGATCGGCTCTGCTGGCGTGGGGTGCGCCAGGATAACTGGGTGCTTGCCTGGCTCATGGATATAGGTTGCGGCTTGCTGGAGGGAGCAAAGCAAGCTTAGGTGCATCTGCCTTGAAAAGCAGTCATGTTTTGGATTCGGGTTGGGGGCTTGCTTTCAGAGCTGCATTGCTTTGCATAGAAGACTAAACACCAAATCTGTAGCAGTTTGAAGTGGGAGCAAGTTCTCCTAATGCCCGGTCATGTGCTTTCACCACAAAGACCCTGTTTCTTCTTTTACTTAACTGAAGAATTCCATTAGATCAAAAGCTAGTTAAGGAAAATAGAGCCCCATGTGGTCCTGTGTGGTTACTTAGGCAAGTGCTATTTTTAGGTATCCCAATTGAGTAAGCCCTGGCTCTCGCTGCTGTTAAAATCCATGGAAGCAAAATTAAAAGTTGTATGTTCCTCTCGGCCGCATGCGGGCCACTTGGCTCTGCCACCTATTTGTCCTCCCCCAGCTCATTCCCTGCCTCGCGGGGATTTGTGCCTTTCCAAGGGAGAGTTAATCAGTTCCTTGAGTGTGGGAGATTTGGAATAAGGCAGGTAGGAAGTAACGAGTTGTTCCCGTTCTGCACCTCTGAGGATTGTTATCAGAGATGTTAATGAGCTGTTGCCCTCCAGCCTTAGGGTTCTGCCTAACGCTGCTTCTCCCCTCTTTAGCTTTGTGGCCCAGTTCTGTCCATGTGTGGAAGATGCTTCTTGCCTGCTTCTCTGCCTACCGAGAGCAGAGAGCCGAGGTGTGCAAAATGAGACTTGTCTACAGCTTTTTCTCCTCCATGCTGCTGGGTGAAACTTCTTGCTTGCAGAATTTTCTCTTTAGTCCTTCTTGTAGGAACTCTTTTTTTAGGGGGGGATGGGAGGTGATGACAGAAGGAGGACTTATTCTATTCCAAGAGGAACGATGAACAGATTTCTCTCCACAAAGTCTCATCTCTGCTTACAGCAGAATAGGTATTTCATAGGTTGTTGTAGTGAGTATTTTTCTCTCAATCAGAGCAGAGGAGAGGGGTAAGATGGAAAGCATGGCAGGAGAAACAACGAGAGGCTAAAGGCTGGAAAAGCTTTGGGAGCATGGCTCCAGGGGAGGTCTGCTGAATGCTCCTGAGCAGGCTGAAAGGGCTGAGAAGTGGATACTTTGTTCTGATTCATACTGTGTGAAATTCTGAGAAGAGTAAGTTTATTTTAAGTACTTAATTCAGAAGTGAGGGCAAAGTGTTTGTAGTCTGGAGAGCCTCTCTTGGCTCGTTACTTTCTTCAGGTTGTGTGACCTCTGCTTAGAGAACCCAGCATCTAAGCAAAACTAAAGCAAAATGCTTCTGAGATCTTGTGTCAGGGCTAACACTGGTATGCCCGGGCTGTGTGGAGAAAGTATCATAATATTCTGCGAAACATTTGAGTTCCTTTAATGCAGAGAAGGTAATTGGTTACCATTTAAGCCTGGCTGATATTAGCCGCTTGCTAATGTTTAATGTCAGGCTTAAGTGATGGGAAGCTGGTCAGGGATGATCTTTGGTGGCTGGTGTAAGTGAAGTTAGATGATTAGTTTTCTTAATGTTTCTTAGGATTTCTCCATTTGGAGATCTGATGTGAGCCTGACCATGAAAAGAGTGGCCTTACAATAAGAATTGCATGTTCCATTGGAGTTTATCAGTCCAAGGGATGTGTAAAGAAGATGCGGGTTGCTTGAACTGAAGCAGTGTCCTCTAGCAACAGTAGCAAAGCATTAACCTTGAGATAGCCATGTTTTTCCATCCACATCCACTGGCATCCTTGCCTGTGCTTAGAATATGGCACACACAACACTACCATACCATGTCCTCAGTAGTATGAATGTGATTGTGTTGGTGTACAAGGTTCAGGGGTATATAATTGTATGGGAACTGTTGAATCACATCCTGAACCTCTGATTGACCACCTGAGGCAAGCACTGAGTCAGCCATGGGAGCACAGGTGAAGGCAATTCACCTGTGTGCCTGGAAGGGGGTGGAGCCAGTCTCCACCTCTCCTAGACCCCATTTAAGGGCTGATTTCCACTGAGGAAGGATCTCTTCCTGGAGATTGCTCCTTGTGGAGTTTTGTGAGCCTGCAACACTGGTGAGCGCCCTTTATTTATATTTGATTATCTTTTCTAACGTAGTAATCTTACTAGCCTGACTCTCCTGTATACTATATAACATCTGTATACTTATTAACCTTACAATAATGGATGATAACTGTCTGCTGGCTAAATGATTCTTCTCCCACATGTTCTCTCTTCCTCACCTGTGGCTGATACAGCTCCGATGGTTAATATATTCTGTAGAGCAAGAAGGGCTTCATGTGAAACCTTCTTACATAGAGTAGTTGGACTTGTGGCCCTCACCATTCCGTGCTAGGAGCCTGCAGCCCATTTCAGGAGATTGGCTTCCTACTATTTCTCTTCATGTGCTTGCTGTGCATTTGGAGCGTTTTTTGGAGCACTTCACAGAATCACACAGATTGTCAGGAATTGGAAGGGACCTCAAAAGATCAGTCCAATCCCTTGCTGAAGCAGGAACACCTAGATTAGGTCACACAGGAATGCATCCAGGTGGGTTTTGGATGTCTCCAGAGAAGGAGACCCCATAACCTCTCTGGGCAGCCTGTTCCAGTGTTCTGTCACCCTTACTGTGAAGTTTTTTCTCATATTTATGTGGCACCTCCTATGTTCCAGCTTGCACCCAGTGCCCCATGTCCTATCACTGGATGTCACTGAGAAGAGCCTGGCTCCATCCTCCTGACACTTGCACTTTACGTATTTATAAACGTTAATGAGGTCACTTAGCTATATAAAACTGTTCCACCTCTGCTTTCTGCAGAGTATTCACAGAGAGCAGAGAGTATGTAGTTATAGCTCTTCAGGGCTAGCATCTTCTATCTTGATGATTTGGGGGCTTTACTACTTCCCATCATGGAACAGAAGCTTAAGGAAATAATCTCAAATAATTTGAAAAATGTGGAATAGATAACTTGGCTGCCTGTCACATGGACTAGGAACCAGAAGCAGCATCAGTATTGAGCTGCTGTAAAGATTAACTGTACAAAACTGCATGACTGGGAGTCAGGAACTTTGGTCATGTAATATTAATCACAGTCCTTGCTGTAAAAGAAACTGAGTTGATGTCATGTTTCTGCAGAGTCTCCTTGCTGCAGCTTAACCGAAGAACAGGCCACTGTCAAGGCACAGGTTGGAATTAGGGGGATGCAGCATCTCATGCTGACAGTCAGTGAACTGCATGGCAAGATCAAATAAACTGAACAAGCACAAGATTTCTTGCTTGTGTACTTGTAGTTGGAGGAGAAAATATGCATTGTGATGCTGTTTAATCTGTCAAACTAGTTCTGTAATGGTACCTTTTTTGCCAAACCTCACACTTTCTGGGTGGCACAGCAACGTGTGACTGTTAGCTAGCATGCTAGTCAGCTTTTTCTGACCATTTTTCTCTTCTCTTAAAGTTGTTGTTTCACTAATCGTATTTTCCTATGATTTTTATTAGTCTTTGACATCCCCAAACCATATATATTGCTTTAGTGTTGGGTGCGTGTTTCACTTTAACTCATGGCTGGGCTATAGTGTGGCCTAGGCATCCTCTGTTGTGTGCCATCATTTTGAAGAGATGCAGAGTTTAGGGCAGAGATGGTCGGGTCCTGCAGTGTTGGCTTTAAATGGCAAATACTGTGGCTGTTCATACCTTGCTGAGTTCTGATTTTTCTTCTCTAAGGGAGGAGAGAGACTGATGCTTTGGAGAGCTGCAGGGGGGGTGAGCAGGAGAAGGGCACTGTAAGAAGCCAGCAAAGAGCAGCTCAGCAGCAGGGCTTCAGCTCTTGCACCTACTGAGGAAAGCAGCTGCAGTTCTTACTCCCCAGCAGATGACACAGCAGCGAATATTAAGCAGGGAGGGCTGACTGTGTTGAGAACTACAACATCAAAAAAGATGGCCCTGCTTTGCTTCCACTCCTCACTGAGCTGCGCGGATGGAGCTGCTGACTCATGGCAGCCAGCACTGCGGGGAGAGCAGGAGGAAAAGTGTGTCACCTCAGCCCTAGAGAGCTGCAGGAAATGAGGTGCGGCAAAGTATTAAAATTACATCAAAGGCTTTGGGAGATTTTAATGAGATCAGCCCCATATTTATTTCCATGGTTAGGAGCAGAAATAACTGAATAATGTCATGGAAATATTCTAGAATGAAGAGATGTAACAGCCACGGTGCTGTTAACTCCAGACTGGCTGCTTCCAGTTAGGGAATCAAGGGATCGTGGATACAGGGCTTATGCAGAGCACAGACCTGGTGAAGGCCCTGGAAAAGCTAAAATAACAGAACACTCCTTGCCCCAGCCTGCCCCTTCCATCAGCAGCATGACCAAGTCAGCGCTGTTTGAGCTGTGTTCTCCATACGCTTGCTACTCTCTGTTAGCCTGTTCATGGCATTAAAAGGGGCTGGGGCTCCTTCTGAGCGTGTTTGGGCTCACACACGTTGACCTCTGACAGGCTCAGCATGGCTCACAGTGGCAGGACCCTGCTGCTCGCCATGGCAGTCCTCAGCTTGGCTTTTATTTCGCAGACAAGAGGGTGCGTCAGTGTGTAGGACTGCAGTCATTTCAGGGCCTTACTTTTTTAAGAGTGCCCCAAATTTCTGGGGAATTGGTGGTCTACAGCCTGTGGAGGCCATCTGTGTACAGTTCAGCAGCAGAAAGGCATTACGTTCTGGAGCTTAAGCCCAGTCCTTGTGGCCTCTGGGACATGCATGGGTGGTAGCCATGTCCGAGAAGGGCAGGGAAGCCATGGACTGAATCAACAATGACTGTATTTGGCAAAATGTTTGCATCTCCAAAAGTCATCTCAAGGTGATACTGTCTGGTGAAGATGTCAGGCTGGAAAGGTGTAGTCTATTCCCAGCGTTCCTTCAGAGAATAGGATTGTCTTTATATTGTCCTCTTAATGTCTAACAGTGTTTGCACTTTATGGTTGACCTTGAAACGTCCCTTTAATCTGCCTTCGATAAGAGAGGAGATGCTTTTTTTGATTTCCAGAATGCTTCTATTACCCTTTCCATTGTTGTTTTGCGGCTTAAATTAAACATTTAAACATATCTCTACCAAAGATGGACTCTCTGGACTTTAAAATAGAGCGTGAGGGTCATCTTCATCCTGAAAATGCAGCATTACGCTTTGATAGAGAGAAGATAATAGAACGCGACTGCCTGAGATGAGCAGTTGCTTCATCGTGCATGACAGAGCAAATCAATTTTCCTCCCATCGCTTTCCCTCTTGGGATTTAACATGCCAAAATAGTCACTACCCCGTACTGTGAAGGTTCAGGATTAGACGAGTCGTGCACTGAGGTTAGTTGTTTTTTTTTCTTTTTCTTTTTTTCCTTTTCCCACTAATGGCTTAAATAAGTTTGCCTTTGGAAGCCCTAGCACAGGAATTCAGATGTCCTAAAAATAAGTTGCAATCCCAATGCTGTGCTAAAATATTTCTAGTTGCTTTTTACTCGTTTTAGAATTCTGGAGGCAAATCAGAAATGCAGCTGCCTTAAGGTTGAAGGTGCTTGTGGCGAAGATTTGGCTCTGCTATGAATCTTCTGAGAATCTCTTCAGGAAAAGTGCTTTTTTTTCCCTCTTAACACAAGTGTTTTCTCTTGTTTTCTAACACTGAAAGTACAGCATTTTACTGTTAGATGAATTATTGAAACTGTTGTGTGAAACTGGCAAACATACCATCCCTCAAGGAGAGGGAAATGAGGTAGAGATCATTTTAATGTATCAGATGTAGTGTAGTAGAAAGAGTAAAGCAATCTAAGAAGCCTCAGTGTGAATGTTAAACAGATATAATGGAAGCGATATGGAATTTTAAACAGTGTTGAAGCAAGTGGTGCACATTTAAGAAACCAAGAAGCGTTGCTGGGTGTTGGGGATGTGTACGATGATGGAGACCAGAGTTTCAGTGAGGTGAATTTGTTTGGTCGTGTCTGGTAGCCTAACATACCACCTTGCTTTCAGGAAAAGCTTTAAAAAGGATAAAATAAGAAATGTTCCTTGCTACCAACATTTTTCTTTGCTTGTAGCGTGCAGCAGTTCAGCTGCAGCACAAAATTACTGAAATGTTCTGAAATTCACAAGGAAAAGAGCAGTCTGGACCATTACTGCATAGAACTTTGGGTTACAAGAAGGTGGGAGCTGACAGCAGACGGCTGGAATTTCTGTCTTGAAAGCTGCTCATAAAAGCTCCTAATTAGCAGTAACTTCTGTGTCTTGACTCGATGTACATTTCTGGTAAGGTCTCCCACTAGCAATCTGCAAGCACATAGCAGACTTGTGGTGAAGCTGTGTTTAACCTGATTCCATTTGTTGTTAGCCAACTCAGGAGATTGTTGTCCTCTGGTTTGAGTGCCCTATAAAATACTTTGAACATTTTTTGAAGAATGAAGTCTTCTGAGCATACAGAGATAGAAGGAGCTGCAGAATAATGTCTTTTGAAAGAGTACATCTGTGTGACTTTCAATCTGTAGATTTAAGGATATATTTTCTGGACAGATGCTTTGAGCAGAACTTCTGTGACCTACAAAATACTCCTTCCTGGAGCAAGCTGCCTTGTTCTGAGATTGGTAGTGTAGCACAGCACTGTTGGGTAGCGGGGCTTACTTTCTCTGGCTGACATCTCAGGGAGGTCTCTACGTTTTTTTTTTTAGAGCTCTTGGGGTGAAGGTGCAGCCATCACCTGGTTTTCTTGGTGCGTGACTATTTTCAGGAGAAAATGAACACACGCCTACAGTGAGGTAGAGAGACTGACATCTATTTAGTGATCCCTTTGCAGCCAAAAGAGCAATAGCTAACAGTACAGCAAAGGCCAAGGTCTACTACCTCCTCTGAATTGAAAACAGACATCAGTGAAGTGACTTTGCTCAAGATAAAGCCCAATTAAAAGAGCTCCTGATTTCCCAGTTTATTACCAAATGTCTATTTTGAGTCATCTGGAAGCCTGTGCAATTGCTGCAATGGGATGTGGGCTCATTAGTCCATGTGCAGAAGACTGTGTGGGCATTAAGTATATGAGGCTGGTGGTATTCCGGGAAGCTTCGTGGGGCTTGGTCCTTCTTGTCCTGGTGGAAAGAGATCCTAGTACAACTCCTGGCATCTTGTCTGTTCGGTTAATTTGTCAAAGGAATTTTCTGACGTTATCTTCACCAGAGGCAGACCAACACAGCATGAAGATAAAAGCTGCTCTCCATCTGTTTTATCTGTAGTCATTAATTAAAAACCAATGAAAGAAGCAAACTTTGGTTCAAAGCTGATTCCTTGCAATTTGGGCAGCCTGCATACTGAAGCATTGGTACCTCATTGCCAAGTAGAGCACCGAGCTGAAACTAAGATAGCTGGGTTTATTCACACATTGATGGAGGCTTTATACAAATTACTTAAGTGAGAGTGTTATTCCCACCTGCTCTCTAACTGTATTTGGTGACGTGTTCAGTATTTTCCATCCCTTCTGCTGAGAACGACTTAGGGGTCCTGGTAGATGAAAAACTGAACATGAGCCAGCAGTGTGTACTTGCAGCCTGGAAGGCCAGCAGTATCCTGGGCTGCATCAGAAGAGGGGTGGCAGCAAGGCAAGGGAGGGGTTTGTTGCTCTCTGCTCTGCCCTCATGAGGTCCCATCTGGGGTACTGCATCCAGGCCTGGGGCCCCCAACATGGGAAAGATGTGGAGCTGTTGGAGGGGGTTCAGAGGAGGGCCACAAAGATACTCAGAGGGCTGGAGCACTTCTCTTATGAAGACAGGCTGAAGGAACTGGCTTGTTCAGCTTAGAGAAGAGGAGCCTCCGAAGCATTGGAAGCAAATACTCATCCATGTTGCCATAGTATGTGGCCTGCACAACAGTCAGCAGGTCTGAGCTCTTGGTACAGCCTAGCAATGCCTGCTTCAGCAGGGCTGTGACCCCCACCTGCCAGGTGATTCATGGGTAATCAAATTGGAAAATTGTTTTGATGTGCTCATGTCTCTTCTGAGAGAGCTGGGTGTCCAGCTGTGCAAAGCTCTATGTGGTGCCTGAGATTGCCAAAGGAGCTTGTTATGACTTACCAGACCACGAATGTCCCAGTTCTGAGAAGGTCAGTGAAAATACCTGAGGAAGGCTTATGTATGCTAGGCTGTTCTTTTCTAAATAGTTTAACTGTCTGAAAATGTTGTTGCAGATTGCAATGCCAGATTGAACACGGCATTTAATGTGGGAGATCTAATTCACTGTCTCTCACAATTCTACCAAACTTTGTCTAAGTCAGGCAGTGGGCAGGTCCTACTAGAGAAGCTTGAGTCAAATTAGGGTTTCTCAAGATGTCTAAAAGTATCTCTGCTTATGCTTCCTCTATTTGAAGATAATTAAGAGGTTCTACAAATAATATTCTCATCTCTCTCTATTCTGTCTTCCTTGTCTGTGTCTGAGACCAGGCAAGAAGGGAATACAGAAAGTCACCTTTGTGAGCACACCTTGGGTGTTCTCTGCTGTGACTCATAGTGCAGTGATGTAGTCTGCGGGGACCACGCACTACAGAACCGCTTGCTGAACAGAAATCCAACTCATTTGTTGTCCCTCAAGTTATTTTTATGAAGGTGCTTTGCTGGATAAGCAAAACATTTTTCTGAATAGGCACACATCCAGTAAGTGTCATAAGGCACAGTGCAAAGGATACTGTGCTCTTGCACGGTCCTGGAAGCCAAGGATGTCCTTCAGGTGGATGCACTACAGCCCTTGAGCCTGCAGATTCAGCAGCCGCTGTGAGTTCAGACAGTACCATGACACAGCAGAAAAAACAAAAGCCTAACAAGCTTTTTTGAGCTACTATACCAGAGCAATATAATTGAAGGTAAAATGAGAAAAAGGAGGAGAAAAGGTAACTTATGTTATTGTGTCTTTGTGGTCTTAGCATTGCTGAGGACTGTCCAAGGGTATGAGAAATAGTTGCTCCTTGTGCGGCTGTGAAGGAGCCAAGGGCCTTCTAGGGTTGCTGGACCAAGCAGTGACAGTGTGAGGTGCTCCTCTGACTTCATGTTGGTGGACAGCATGTGTTCAGCTGACCTTCCAGAATAGATGGGAGATGTCATCTTGTGTATGACTTTTGAGTTGAGAACCCTGTGGGAACTGCGACTTGTTACAGCAGAGAAGGACTGGTGGGAAGCTTTGGATGATGCTGATGTCACCTGGAAGACAAGGAGCGTTGCTTGGCAGGAAGCTTGTGTTTGACTTCTCACGAAGCTATGGTCTTTGCGCTGGTGGTCATTAATTCCATTCCTTTTAAGGCAACTGTGAGATTATCTTGATGTCTCAACCTTCCTTGGCTCCTGCTGGATAGCACTGACCTGGATGTAGCCTGGAGTCTCCTAGTCTAGATGTAACTGTCTTCTGGCAGGATCTGTTCCTGTATTGTTTGTCCTGGTCAGCTGTCAGGGTGTGCTGACACACCTTTCCTCTGCTGCTAACAGATCCAGGCCACCCTGGGCTCCTCTTCTCTTTTCTTTGGTGATCCCACAGGCTGGTGGTGAGCAGCTGTTCTGCCCCAAGAGCGTCGTACCCAAGCCCATCAGGTGCCTTTGCCATCATGCTGACGTAGGTGGAATTGTACGAGGTGCCTAACCTAGACCTAGTGAGCATCTCCCTCTCCCCTGTTTCGAACAGGTGTGCTCTTTTGTGCTAATTGTGAGGTGTTCCTTGGTTTACTGGACTAGCTGGCCATTTAGGGATCCTGAGCTGAAACTACCTTGCCAAATGTGCTTCTGTCCCATGCTGGAACAGCTCATCAGGGAACAGATCAGACAGCTTTTCTGTGTAGAGAAGCTGAAAGTAGATTTGAAACCTGCTATTGGCAACATCATTTTTCTTGTTCTCTGAGCAGTCAGTATTAGAGCTGTGCAGAGATGCTGCTTTCGGGCTCAGGGACAGCGGAACGTTGTGCCTGAGATCTTCCACAGCTCTTAAGTGGAAGTTGAGAGGTACTGACTGCTGAACTGGGACAACGGAAACCTAAAGACGTAGTAAACCCAAAGGCAAAACCAGCCAGTCTTATTTTCAGGTGGCTTGTAAAACTGCTGTGTACTGGTAAGGCTTTGTGCTTAGGCCTTCATTTAGTGAAAAAAAAAAAAAAAAAAGCTGTGTTGCTGCAGTCACAGGTGCTGTGTGCTGCCATCTGCAGTTGTCTGAGGCACGTGTATTTGATCTTTCCTGTGAATTCTTTGTGGCTTAGCTTGTGGGTCTGGCCAAAATGGTGGGAGGTCAAACCTCAGGGTTTGGTTGGCATGGATGATGAAATCCTGATGTCAAGAAAAGCGTGTTTAGTTTAACTGCATGCAGCTGTCCGTTGAAGTGGCCATGGTCCTGTACCATCTGTTGCAGTGGGGGGAGACGAGCTTTGTTTTTTCCTATTAATAAGATCATCTCTTGCTATTTGGGATTTTTCCAGTGCTCTGGTTTATTGTATTCTGTCAATATAGTCACGTGATAACAATGCAAGTTATCACTGTTTCCTTAGACCCTGCAGAGGTCAGCTTCTAAGTAAGAACGAAAGTACATTTTGCAAGTTTGCATCCTGTATGGTGAAAGTAGTTTCTGATATGACTTAGCTGAGTGGCAGTGTGAAGGCTTAGAGGACAACTTGCCTCTTTCACAGCAGTTGATGTGTGTGAGAAACGTGTAGAAACTACTTTGAACTTGATTGAAGAGCTGCTGATAAGGAGAAAGACATCTGTACTTTTGTAATGGTAAATAGCTGGAATCCTGTGCCATTCTTTGGTATTGCTAGAAATTCTTTGGCTGTAAAATGATGCAACCTTGTATATGCCTTGTTAGACAGAAACACACCTATAAAATTGTCGCCGTGCTGCAAAGCAAGCATCTCTGCAATCTCCTTTGCAAATGCTGACCATACTGGTTCAAATCTCCTTATTTTCCAAGTTCAAAGCTGATAACATAAATGCTGAGTCCGAGTTCCACAGAGATGACTCAGACATGATTTCTGTAAATCGTCAGATAAAACTGATACAGTGGCTATAAATAAAGAATATATTCCACTTAAAACAATGGAATTCAGGGTTTGAATCTGATTACTTATCTCGGAATTTTTCCAGTGCCCTAGGTAAGCCTAATTAGAAATGTCGACAAATATTGCAGGCCTATTCACCTTTAATCCTGAGTAAAGGATGGGATAGTGAATGAAAATGCAAGTTGCGGGAGCTTGGTGAATACTTGGAAGACACCTGCTTATTGAAGGCAGGAGGTGACTGTGTGTGCAGCATCACTGCTGTGAAACAGCGTGCATGGGTTCAGTGGCGTGGCCTCTAAAAAGCAAAGCAGTCTTAGTATGAGTGGTCACTGCTGTGTGGTATCTATGATGTGAAAGAATGAGTTCATCTAATAGTTACTAGGGTTCAGGATGGAAAAGGTCTGGCAGTTAACTGCAGGTTAAGGATACCTGTCCTTAACTTACAAGCTTGACTATTCATAAGAGATGAGTAGGGGAAACTGACCCTCTTTAACTATTTATTCCTTCTCTTTACCCTATAAGATTTCTTTGTGGCTTCGCTCTGGCCTTGCTGCATGGTGAAAAACTGCCTGCAAGTGTGTGTTGGGTGGGGGCTGAGGGAGGGCAAAACCTGCTGTGCTGCACTTGTTGGGCTGTTCTCTGGGTGACTGCACAGCAGCTCTTTGCAACTGCTGTGATGCTTTCATGCTTGCTGAGGAGCCTGGAGGTCATCTGCATTTTTGTCTGACTTGAAGGCAGAATCAATACTGATCTTATTGTCAGACTGTGAACAAGGGAAAGGAGGTGATGAATACCCACCTTGGTGCTTCTGGACCAGTTTCACTGCCCGTGTGCGAGTTCTAAATGTGGTTGGCGTGGGAGCTGCATCACTGTGCTTTGTTGCCTTCTGCTCTGGGCATCCTTGTTCCTTGAAGCTGTTGACTTCCCACTTGTGAGGTGGGATAGGATAGGAAGCCTTGCAGCAATGTACTGACACTGCAGTGGCAGTGGGTGGCCAAGGTTAGCTGCTTTGATGAAATCACCAAGAGCTTTGCACACGCAAGTTCTGAAACTCATAGGTGGTTTGTCTTCATGAAGCAGTGGTTATTGATCAAAAGAAAATTAGAAAGTTCTAATGCTACTGTGGACCAGATTAACTTCTTAAGTGCCAAAAATGGTTATTTTCCAAAAAGGAGAGGATTTCTGAAAGTCACTCAGCCTATGTTATGCTTAAGGGCCTGTTTTTTAAACAGAAGTAGCTCCAATGAATATTCATGTATCACATCTGGTCTGTTGTTCTTGTTGTATGTCCAAACACAGCAGCTCATTCTTGTGAATCGCTTATTTCTTATTTTTATTTTGCAAAGCATTAGGGTTACTGCCTTTATTTCCTGCATCCTCCTCTTTACCCACTGAGCCCTCCACGCTAGCATTGGAGTACTGCTCTGAACATTGCTGCAGTTGTCAGAGACTGTGCACAAGCCAGCGGGGAAATGAAGATGACCTCTGAGATGTTGTGCTAGTAGAGCCTTGTTCAGAAGCCGTAATACCAAGTTTCAGAGCAAATACCTCTTGTCAGCCCCACTGTTAATTGTCACAGTCGCCATTGGAATGGTTTAGCAGTAATACCATCTCATGATGGGCTGGAACATCTCTGCTAATTGCTAGCTCTGTTACACTGACTGGTACTGCTGGGATGCGTGCTTGGCAGAGTGTGTCCTTGTGCTGAGCAGCTGATGGTGGTAGTACTTTGTTCTCCCTGTGCACATGTGCATGCTGCCATTCACTTTTCTAGGTACCAGAGCTGCTTAAAAGGGATCCCAAGGGGGAGCTGAGCCCAACGCTGTTGTTCTTCTGTGTGGATTGGCTGCCCAGTAACACAGAGATGACAGATAATAATCTCTGCAAACACTGAGTTGAACCTCCCATCCATACTGATCTTTATAAACTACATTTCCAGTTATAAGTATTGAGTTCCCAGCAAGGCACGCCACAGGGCTGTTCAGCTGATTATTCAATCCCAATCAGAGCTGGAAAGGATTTAATTTCCCTAGTGCACAGACAGCAGATAAATCTGCTCCACATATTTGGTAAATATGAGTTCTTACTTCGAGATCCTATAATGAGAAATCTCAGGTAATTAAACTAAGTTTTAGCTAGTTACTGATCTACAAGCTATATTTTTCTGTTTGTTTTGGTTTTTCTCCTTGTGTTGTCTCTTTGTGTCCTTCTGCTGTTGTGTGGAGGAGGAAGGTGTTCATTTCTATGTGGAAGAGTGTTTAAACTTTGCTCATTGTGGCACTGTTTGCTGTGCCTGGTTGCATTCCCACAGCTTAACAGGGACTGTAGAGCTTTTATTGGTAATTAGCTCATTGTGGCTTTAGGGCTTTCAGACACGAGTAGTTGTTTTCATCAGGGGTATTAATTATGAATCACAAACCTGTAAACAGCTATAGCCAAGAATGTGCACATTCGCAGATATGGCTGTTTTGCTGTTCAGCTCTGGGTTAGCTCTGCACTGCCCTCGTTGTTGTTGCAGAGAAGTGTATGCAAAACATACTTTTAACCTCCTAGATGCTATTGAGTTCCTACATTGCAGTATGTGGAACTGGGGGAAAAAGAGTCCAGGCATTTGTTTTCAGAGCAGTCTGTTTTAAGGTGGACGGTTTGAACAGGTGGAAGGAAGCAAGGATTTAGGGAGCCCAGCTTTCAAAAAGCCATGCACGTAAAGTCTTTTGATAAACAAACACAGTTGGATTTTGTTTGATTCCCTTCTTCGGAGACTGGGGGAGGATGCAACTTACAGAGAATAGTTCTACCAGCTTAACATCACTGGTGCTGGCTTTGCAGTGTTGTTTTCCTGATTTTTGTTTTTTAATTAATTTTTTAACAGCAACAGTACCAGACTAAGAAATACAATGAAATTCTCTTCCTATTATAGTTGAGAACAAACCTTCCTTTTAACTCAGCGGAGATGAGTTTTCATTCATTCATGTGGGGAGAGCTTGCTGACCACTCAAAGAAACAGGATCCTTATACACCAGGGGCCCTGGGAGGCCCCAGCAGCATCTTTGGGTTGAGCAGGACAGTGGCTATTGTGGCTTCAGGTTAGAGACCCAGTAGAGGTGGTTGGATGTCTAGATTTCTGCTGTGGAAATGGTCTCTAACCACGTGGGATGAGTGGCTCTTGAGCACTGGATTTATCAAAAAAAGAAATGTTAAAGCTGTGAAGTAAAACAGGATAGATTGATAATTCTGGTCATAAACGCTGATAAAACAAGAGCTATGTTAATGCATGTGTTGGATTGTTGATGGCTATGATGAAAGGAGTTGCTGCATTCGGAAAGTGCTGCTTTGACTTGCTAGCTGGCCTTTCGAGGTGAGGAAAGGTGCATCTGGCTTTCATGGACCCTTCATCATGTGCATCCATGGGAACTTGGTTTGTGCTCTGTCAATTGATTTGTGTCCCTCAAAACCTACCTGGGCTGGAAGGCTTGCCTTTTTTTTCCCAGAGGTTCCCTCCCTCCCTCTATTTGATCTTCTTTTGTTTTCACTGAGAACCTTCCTGTAAATGTCTAACCACAAAGACTTGAAAACTGATTTCATAGTTGTAATAAAAACCGGATTGTAAGTTGGCTTTTTGAAGAGTGATGTTGTTGGTTGAGTTCTGGAGCTGCTTTCATTACTAATTTCTTTAAATGTGTTCTATAGTGGGAGGTAGGAGGAATCAGAGAAGGTGTTTTATATATGTTTGTTTATTTATTTATTCCAGTTGATTGCCTGTTTCAGATTTCTATACAAGGATGGGGAAGGCGCTTTTATCCGGTTTTCTCTCCTCCCCTTCCAAGAAACAGATGGTCTGACCTGTGTGAGGTTTTAAGTGTTGGGATTGGCACCAGTGAATTTGTAGGGATTATTTAAAAAATAAATACAGAATAACCAGGAAGCGTAATGTCTTTGCTCAGTGTGAAAGCTCATCTACACAAAAATAGCAGGCTCACAATATGTGACGGTGATGCTTCCCTGGACCTAAATAAGGAAAGCCATTACCTGATGTTTGGAACGTGGCTTTTAGCTGTTAGTGTTTCCACCTACCTCGCCCCCCCTACCCATCAGCACACTCTTGAAGCTGCAGCTTCAAATATGTCCTATCAAAGCACGTGCAATCCTGACTGTTGCCTAAAGGACAGATTGTGAGGACACTGTTTGCAGTGGGGCTGTTTTTATACGTAGTAGAGCACAGTGTTTGGGCCAGGAAGGAAACTGCTGGAGAGCTGTTAATGAAAGGTGCCTGCCGTATCTAATCTAGGTAGAGATAGCCAACCATGACTAGTTAAGTTAAACCTAGATTTGTTTCCTTTTTAAGTTAATGTTTCTTGAAAATAAAGGTAAGCTTACAGCTATTTTGGGTCGCAGACAGATTAATGGTTCTTCACAATGTGGTGGAGCCCAAGCTGGTTTCTGTTGTTGCCTGTAATGAGTTTATTGACTTCAGAGTGTGATGTTGTTGAAGAGGAAGGAATACATCAGAATTGAAATTTAACACCTGTTAGCTTTTGATGGTGTCTCTTTCAATAAGATTCTGGGCTAAATCTCAGAATCAAATTGAGCTTTTTCAGTACAGCATAGCCAAGAAGTGCATTTCTGTTGTAAAGCTCGTGTGTAACTACTTTGGTTGAAACGAGTCACATGAGAGTAGATCACAAAACACTACTTCCATAACAAATAAATATTAAGATGTCAGCCCTGTGATGCAAGTCTTTGTAGAGTGTCTTTGGAGCAGTCCCTGTTTGCATTTGTCATTATGTTGCTTGGTATTCCCCATGGGTGTGGAGCAAGGACCTTTTTAATGGTGATAACCAAAACTTGGTCTTCGTTGTCTAGAAATAGTGAGCATCGTGCTAAGGAGAACATCATCTGGCATCATACATCTTGTCCTTCCTTTCCTGGCCTGCACATTGGCTGGGCAAGTTAATACAGGTATATCTGTGTAACTGCCATCTTTGCTGTGAGGTTAGTTGTCAGGGAGCTTGTATGCATAGTTTCAGTACTTATTATAAGGAAAATACAGGTAGTGTTTTACAGTTGAAGGAGTAGAAATGAAAATGATGGCTCTGAAGAGTGATGTCATTGTCACTTTAAGCTCAGCTGTAATGTTATGTGAGCTCTGCAGCCTGCTTTGTTTCCCTGGACTTCTGCTGTTGGTCCTGGGGAGAAAAGAGGTTTGGGGTTAGAGGGACGTTTCATCTCACCTCTTACAGCTATTTCTGCAGCCAGACTTCTCAGCTCTGTTTAGGCTGAAGCTGCAGGTGTAACTCTGCTCTTATGGTTTAAAAGCGATGTGTGTGCTTGTTAAATAAGGCTGTGATGGCAGTGCAGGTGGAGGAGGAGTGATTCCCTCATTAGTGCTGCCTTTCTGGAGGAGAAGATGGGAATTAGATGAGAATCTACAATCGAAGCAGTGATAGCTACATCCTGTCCTCTCAGGTGTGTATTTAACCTACTGTCACTGTCTGACTAAAGGCTGTCATGTCACTCCTTGGTGCTTGCCATCTGTGGCCAATTATCTTCCCTGCAATGACTCTCTCTTGGCATTTCCTTTAATAAGAAAGTCTGTGGGAAAAGTGTTCATTTTGTTGCTGCCTCCTTTAAAAAGGACTATCTGGCACTTCTGTAACTGAAGCCAAGTGGTTGTTGAACAGGAGGAAAATGGTTTGGTCTCGCTTATGTTACAATATTTGCTACGCTGAGCTGTTTCACTAAAAGCAACCCAGGCAGCCAATACAGCGCAGAAGTAACACTCACTGCAACACAGCTCAGCCATTCTGTATGATAGAGCTTGCTACATACTTTGGGGTAAGGCTTTCAGTGTGATACTTTGAAAGCCATCTCTTCTGGGTTTGTAGACTTTGTTCCTTGTGGTTTTTTGGGGTTTTTTTTTGGTGGGGATTTGTATCTTTGGGAGCATGAGGCTTTTGAGTTTTTAGTTTATTCATTTATTATTGCAAGCATGTTAATAATGGCAAGATGCTTATGGGGCTAGAGAAGAGCTTTCCCACTGGTGCTACTGTGTTCTGATGAATCTCTTTCATTAGGTGTTCTTTAATCTCATCAGACCTAATTAGCAGGTCTGGCTTAGCAAAATTAACTCTTCTGCCAACTGTATTTAGATGCTACTGATTTTTTTTTAAACTCCTAAATAATCCTATTACACTTTCAGCAGTCTGATCTGTGCATTGGATGGGCAGCAGAACAAATCTGAGCAGGCAGGTCATTCAGCCATTCAAGGACAGGACTCAGAGTCATCCAGGATAAAGGAAGGCGCTGAATGTTTGTTGAAACTGAGAATGCTTGGAAAAAGTTGAAGGGTTTTTAGGAGCAGGTACTCCATGCAGTGTTTGCAGGGAGATGAGGCTTTTTATCTGTATCTTGAATTAAGCATGTGGCACTGACTTTGAAGGGACAATGAAAATAATGACATGAAGTTGGGAGGATCTGAGACTTGACATTTTTCAGTCAGTGTGGTTTGAAGGTTTTTGTTGAGGCTTTTGGAAATGGGCAGAGGATGGGCCATGAAATTCCTTGGTGGGCAGGCTCAGCTGTTTCTTCTGATGCGATGGAGAAATGGCTCGTGTGCAAGGCTTCCGCTGCAGAAGTTCACAAAGCTGCTCTGTTGGAGAAGAGCTAAGAGCATTGCTATCTAATTAGCTGAACCACTTAATCTTCTTGCTAGACTAGCTGCCGATAAACCCTCAAGTGAGGTACATATTGAACTTCAGGTATGAGAATGGCTACCTGAGAAAATTAAGATGCAGCAAGTAAAATAGATTGCCCTGCTGTACAGACACTCAGAGTCCCTTCCTGCTCTTCCACTCCAGACCTTCAGTTAGACTCTTGTGTACCATTTAAATTACAGTAAGTTCTTTTGGAATTACTAATTAATTTTTCCTACTGAATTTACACCGCTGCGACTGTAAGGACTTTAACGGGAACCACTGCTGACTCACGTCTGCAATAGAGAAGATTTCCCCCCTCACCCCACTGTCTTTTTTTATTTTAGATCATCACAACAATTGTTCGAATTTTGGTGAGAAGCTACAATGCTACAATAGCTTCTACTTAATTTCCATAGGAGTTACTTTCTAATGCTAATTTCACGCTTGATAAATACGGTCCCTTGTTGCCTAGGCTACAAGTTACGGCACAAATGTTCATTACTGCACTACTGGTTAATGAGTCTCCAGTGTTCTGAAAAAATTAAAGCCAGAAGTAAGTGGGTTTATTTGCTTTAATCTTAAATCAGCAACAACCTAGGCGACCAATCTGCAAAATATTTCCAGTTAAAAGTGATAGCCCAATGCAATAATGGCAGCATAACCAGAAAAAACAATAGAAGTCTTTGGTGCATCACTGTCATGGTAAATGCATGCATCCTTCTTCATTGCTCTTTGGAGGTCTGCTGTTTATGAAGGTGACTTTGTTATGAACAGCTAAATATTTCAAAGTTAAAATGGAATTACCTTGGAATACACCAATTGTCAGCTTCCATAGTATTTCTCAGAATTGTCTGGCTTGGCTGAGCGAGCCTGATGGTTTCTAAGCAATTTCAGAGTTAAGTTTTTATCTGCTGACAGAGCTTTGCATCCTGACATTCCCAAATTTATTGTACAACAAATTAGAGCATACTTGACTTGATGTCTTGAGACAGCATTAATATTTTTTGATATGAATTAGTCAGAGGCCCTCTTGCTAGAGGATAGTTTTGCACCAAATCCTCAGTTTCATTTTTTTTTTTTTGTAGAAGAATTGAAGTCTCATTTGTAAAGATTTGTTCAACTTGCTTTGGTTCACATGTAATTAAGGCAAGAATTCCTCGGTGCTCAGTTGGTTGAGGGGGCTCTGCTTGTTGACCTTTCCCTTGGTGACTCAGCATGGAGAACTCAACACTTCCCTACTGGGCAGAAGCCATTGTTAACTTTTATTCCATTATTATTTTTCATTTAAAAGCTAATTAACTCTTTTGCCTTCAATCCACGTCATACATATTATTCCAGCTGTTAAGTAATATCAAAGTTTGTCTTCGGCAGGCTGCACATGTCATCTTGCCTTGGGAAATCAAAAGGGAAGATTACATAACAGCTGACAGTAAATTTGGCTCCAGAATGTCATTAAACTAATGAACATTGAGTTTTCTTTCTCAGCTGCAATATTCTTGAGTTCAAAGCTAAAAACTCTTTTTATGTGAAACCTAGAGTGCGTTTAGGTGAATTGCAAAGCTCTAGGAGCCCTCTGCTCCTACATCATTAAACAGAACATACCCGTTGGTTTAAGAATTGGAAACACAGTGCAGACATATGAAAGCCAGTTGTCCTTAAGTGAATTTAGATTAATTTGACTTCTATATTGTCTCTTACCAACATTACTATTACAATTACCTGAATTTGATGTGGCTCGGTGTTCACCTGCTGACGCAATCTGACTGCTGATTTGAATGCAGAAAAACATTCTTTTTTTAATTTGTAAAACCCTTCAAAAACAGTAATAATAATAATTGATCTTTCAACAGTGATTCTGGTTTGTTTTATGGAAGACTAAAGAATTTTAGGACTGAGAATTTTAGGACCTAAAAAGTCAAGATAAATGCCAAATACATAGCACAACCACATGTTTATTACATGCTATTAGAAACACGAACAGCTTCAGAATGAAGTTTGGTGTCTGATACATGCATTTGAACTAAAACCCAAAGATTTCTCCTAGAATTAATCAGTTCAGCTCTTCACCACTGTAGCACCTTAACAGTTTCTATAAGAAAGAAGAAGGGAATTGGTCACTTTCATTTAGATTAAAAGCGTATTTTTATATGAGAAGGCTGTTCAGTCACTTCTTAGGACTCCTTGTTACTTTCATTTTTTATTGAAAAAATGCATTTAATTGCAGGAAGGGTGCTGTATTTACAGCACGGCTACAGCAAACAACTAATACAGGCATACAGCTGTATTAGGTGCTGTGCTGGAAATGCTATAATACCAACTGAAGTCAGAATGCATGTTTGCACTAAATTCTTACAGTTCAGGCTTAACATGTTTGAAAATCTGTATTGGGCAGGAGTTTGAGTTTTTGTTGTGCAGATTTTTTTGCTTGTTTTAATCCTGTCTTTCAGAAGGCCTTTGTCCATCAAGCTAATGAGAAATTGGGTTTTGAAATAAGAGAAAGATGTCATAGGATGCATGGCTGTGTGCTGCTGTTCAGGATGCTGTTGACTAGGATGCACTTGATTGTTCCTTCTTAACAGAAGAAACTTGTTCAACACTAAGTCATGCTGTAATTTTTATCCCCTGCTATGAGAAACAGCACTAAATGCATTTGAGCACACTTTCCCTTTTTGAATACCAAAGATGAAAATCGTGTTTCTGGTCCTTAAAATGAAGCAAGCCACATGTATGATGTGAATAATGATGCAAGTATTCCATTAAACTACCGGATTAAGTAGTGTCTAATGCAGACAACTTGTATTTTCATGTCTGTGCATCACAGCAACCCTCTTATGAATACAATTAACTTTGTTTGAAGTGGGGTCCTTGTTACTTGGTTCAAAGTTGAGGCTTTTCTTGCACAGCAAGGAAAGCTGTTTTGCAAAAATAATCAGAACCCTGAGGCAGGTGAGATGCTTAAAACTGTTATGTATGTACACATGCACTGGCCCAGATATGAAGGGCAGATGATGGAAAGTACTGAGTAGCAAGGTCATATTAAGAATGGCTGGATTTGTTAAAAATATATGGACATTTTAATAGATTGGCTAGCATAATAAACCTGATGCAGAAGTAGAGCCTGTATGTGAGTCACAATTGTTCTACGAAGCAGCATATTCCTTTTCCAGTTACAGTGTAATATTCCTAAGAGCATATCACATTTTTCTTCCTTCTTTCTCAGAAAGCTGTGGCAAACTGTTCAGAGTTCAGATTTCCCGCAGCTGTCCCTGCTTGCTGATCTATGAGACCTTCAAACCGAGTCTTTCAGCAGAATTTGTTCCCATTCCTATTTCTCTGTCAAGAAACTGTTGTTTTGTGCAGGATCAAGGCGAGTGACTCAAGTTCTCTCAAAATCTATTCCAGACCTGTTTAAAATTAAAGGCAAAATAAGCAGCATGTGCTCCTTTTGGGTAACTTGGTGCTTGTAATCTTGTGCTAGTGCTGCAAATAGTAGACAGAGTGGGTCAGCCTGGGTACTGCAGTTGCAAGTGGAGATACATGGTTCTGTTTACTTAGTCTTTAAACTTGCTTCATATGCATAGCCTGCTCTGCTCAATATTCAAAGGCAAAAAGTGTGAACACTCTTATAAAATGCTTCAATCTGGACATAGTGTTCGAGGTGCTGACCAAGTGTACAAACTGTTTTGTTCAATGTTCAGGGCCCACTGCCTCAGGGAATGCTATTCCAAGAGCACTGAGCCAGGATGGGCAGGCGGTGATGGGAGCGTGAAGAACCAGCTGTGTGCTGGCACAGGAGGCTGGGGCAGGATCTCCAGTTACAGGAGAACTTCAGCCAGGCTTCTGAAGGAGCAGCAATCCTGCATGGCATCCAGTTGCCACTTTTTCTTAGGGAAGTCCCTAATTTGCCAGTATGTTTTGGTAAGCTTCAGTAAGACGTGCCTTTCGTGAGGTGTTAGCTCTTGGCTGTTGCTGAGAGGAGCGTGCTAGGCTAGGTGGATCTCTTTGTTTTGACTTTGTGTGGCTGTTTGGGAGCTCCTAGAGGAGTATCAAACCAAACCTGTGGCTTGGGCCATGGTATCCCAACAAACAAACAATGTAAGGCAAGGTGAGATGGTTCTTCCACCTTCCCCCTGCAGGGTCCCGCTTAAAATCATAGAATCAATCATTAAGGTTGGAAAAGACCACTAAGTTAATTTAGTCCAACCATCAACCCATCACCACCATGCCAACCAAACCATGCCCTTCAGTACTACATCTTTGTTCTACACAGGTGATCCCTGCGCAAGTAAGTTTGGTATATTGGACCCAGAGTAAGCTATTCACTTCCTTTTTTGGGTTAGCTTTCAGCAAATCTGCTGTCCTGAGCTGGAACAGGACAGGATCCCCCCAGCACCAGGTTAGTAAATTTGGGCAAATGGATGAAGCTGGATCCAGTTGAAGATGCATTCTAATGCATTTGCTCTGTTGCAGTCTTTCCAAGTCCATGGCTGTGGAATGGCCAGCTCAGGTCTTGTTTCTAGTAAGAGCAGAGAACAGAAGCCTGGAGAATAGAGTAGTAGAGGCAGTGTATATACATACAAGGCTGTGGACTTTCATGTATGCATGCGTGTGCAGGACTCTGTACAGCCCTAGTACACCTTTTCTACCTCCAGACCCCTCTGGCACAAAGCCTTTCTAAAACAGAAGTAGCATCCTTGTATTCTGTAGCCTTCAGCTGGTTTCCTAGCATCCCTCCACTTTACTTCTATCACTCACAGCATCCTATGCCAAGACATTCTCATTCACAGTGAACATGGCTGCTTACCTCCTTGATGGCTTTGACCTTGCTATCAGTTCCTTTTCTGCTGGAAAAGAGCATGAGCAATGCTTTGTTGCTTCTTCCATGTCACTGACTTTTTATAGGCCTACAGAAGCCATAATGAATCTAGCAGTGCTTATTCATTTGAACTGCTCATCCTGACAGTACAGTGCAAGCATTTGATCAGTAAGAAACTGAACCAGTGAAACTGAATCACCAGCTGACCATAGGAAAAGGCAGCTTGAGTCAGGTTCTTCCCTTTGTTTGAATCTTTTTTCCTCACTGCTTTAGGCTGTACTGTGAAGGCTGTTGACAGTGCAGAACAGCACTGCATCCAGGACAGAATAAGAAACAACATAATGGAAGCCTGAAGCTGTGGTGGAAATTGTGAATAGATGAAACCCTGAAGTAGCTGTGCAAGAGCTACAGGGTGTCCCTATATTTAATCTTCCTTGGGCAAGCAGTAAAATGCTTAAATGTCACTCATGAAGATTCAGACTACACATTAGGAAAAAGTGATGATAGAGCAATGGAATAAGTTAATGAGGGAAGTTCTGAACAGCACTAGGAGGTGAGGACACTCAGGATTTGTTGAGTGAGAAGATGGAAATGGTGTGTTTGCCTGGTTAGATAATTACTCTCTGTTGTTGCTGACCTTGTGTAGAGGCAGATATTAAAGGGGTATTTTTATTGTCATCTTATAATAAACTAGTCCATTCTGTTTGCTTGTGATGCATATTTTCCCCCTGTGAGGAATTTCCCTTGAAAGTGATAGCTCTCTATTAAGATGTTTAACAAACCTTGCTTGTTTTGTCTCTGAGAATAAACTCGGGGGGTAGGAAGGCTGTTGCATCATTTAAAGAGTGAGAGCACAGTTTACCTGATGATGCTCAGCTTCATCCTTTGCATTGCAGACGTTGTTTCTGTAACCATAATTACAGCACAGTTTGTTTGGAAACACCAGAGAAATAGGACTACTTTAGGAGATTGTTTAGGGAGACAGGATTGAGATATGATCTAAAATGACAGAGCCATCTTAGCCTGCAGCGTGTATGTTGCCTGCTGCTTTACTCTTCTGTACTGGGCAGCTTGACCTCCTTGTTAGTCTGTGCTGTTACCACTGAAAATGTTACTTTAGAAATAATTTTAAGCTGTGATTTAAACAAATGCCAGAAGTTGAGTTGTTTCTTAGGTAAGCGTGCCCCGTGTTGTATCAATTAATGCACCTGTAGTTACATGGCCGCTCTGCCATTTCTGCCAGAATTCTTCCTTACCTTCCCACTTACTAAAACAACATTTCTTTTCTGACAAGAAGATAATAGTTACCTTCCTTTTTACTTGTTTCCTTCTCCCTCCTTTTTTACGGACCTGTTAATATCAATGTTAGTTAATGCACACAGTTAATTTAAAAATTCTTCACCCTGCCAGGCCATGAGTTCTGGGCAGCCTGGTCTAGTGGTTGGCGACCCTGCCCATGGCAGGGGGGTTGGAACTAGATGATCTTTGAGGTCCTTTTTGACCCAGGCCATTCTGTGATTCTTTTCAGTGTCTTCCTGCTTTCCTTAAAGCACATACAGCATGGATGTAAGACCATTGTTGAGGGCAGTACAACACTAACAAGGTTTATATGTGTACTGTTTGACCAAAGATGTGATATTTTTATACCAGCAGTTACAGGCAGAGCTGAGCTAACTTTCTTTGGGCTAATATTAAAAGCCCAAAATAAAGGCGAGCCTAGTGCAGAGATTTTCATGTCTGCTTGGGGCTGAAGCTAGTGTATCCAATCTACTTGTGTTAATCTGCTGCTGTACTTGGGTGAATAAGCTGCAGGGTCTTGGAGGTCTGCCCTAGATTGAATTGTCTCTGTGCAATGGTCTGTTTTCTGCTTTAGATGTGCTCTTTGCATGTGCCCTGTTGATACTTCCTGCAGCATATTGGTGACTGAAGGGATTGTAGGAATTGATGGTGATGGCAGGAGATGATGATTTCCGTTTGTCTATAAGGCTTGATGCCTCCTTTCTCCCGAGACTCTGTCTCTTTACATTGTTTTTGGGTGAACTTTTAAAGTGAAGGTCACATTCTGACAAATCTTATATTCAGCTGTTGTTTTCAGTCTCAAAAGGACCTTCTTCTGCTTCCTATTTGAAGGTGACTAATAAGCTTTCAGTGGGTGTTATCAAGTGTATTTGTTTCTTGCTTGGCACCATTCTCTGCTTTTCAGGGTGATGGTTGGTAGCTTTAGAACTAAATAAAGCTCTCACTGATCTCTTCTGCTATGTATTCTTTTCCCAGGGTACATTATAGCCAGGGCAACCCAAATTACGTCTCCTCTTTTTATCTGGAAATACTGTTCTGGTGAAAGTTGACGCTATTTTATCTGGCTTTTCTGAATAAACAGTAGCCTATTCCTGTCTGTTCTGGATGTCTGCATACAATGTGACTTTTTATGCTATGCTTCTGTACTTTACTGCTCCTCTCCTCTAGCAGTGTCCCTGAATGGTGTGGCTGATCCCAGGGTACTTTGACCTCTGAGCAGATTTTGCTTTGCCTGTGGATTTTGAATGCGTTTTTATAGTAATTCTGCAGTCAGGATGTTATTTCATCCTCTGGCAGCCACTGCACGCATTAAGTATGTAAGCTTCTTCTGATGTCAGAGGAACATGGGCATTGAAGGCAGAATGGAGAGGTCTCAGGTGCATGTAGATGAAAGAGGATGCTTGGCCTCTGTGCAAGCTAGGTCATGTTTCAGTGGGAGAACTTGCTTTTGACCAGATAAGTTCCATTATCTCTTGAGCTGTTCCTGAGGCAGCACTGGACTGCAGGCCTGTTTCTCAGTACACCTTGATATGTGTACTTGTTCTGCTCTTTCTGGGTTCACTACCTGGCATCTGAGAGCCATGTTTACTGAAGCCAAGAGTCCAGACTTCCTGTGAGATGCCGTTGCCGTTACAGCAATGTAGGTTGGTGACCCTAAAACAAGATCTTGTGCTGTAAAGGTACAGCCCGCAGGGTAGTGACCTACCTTGGCTTTCTAGAGTACATTCACAGCGGGCTGGGAATAGCATTTGTGTCAGGGAGCAGCAGTATTTGATGCCATAATTGTGAGGGGGCTTTATGGAGCACTAGTTCTCAAAACCGGAAATGGGGAAGGGCCAGGAAGATATTTGTATGAGAAGAGAGAAGCAGGCAAGCAAAGGTGAGGATGCTGAGTTCATTTGAAGTAGAAGCTTGCATAGCTGTCTGAGTTGCTGCTGCCTTCTGCCCTCCCTCTGATCTGCTTAGCTCCTCTCTCTGGGCTCCCACGCCTTGTGGCTGGGAGAAGGGAAGGTGTAGGACAGCCTAGTGTCCTTCACTGTGCCTCCTTCCCTCTTGCACAGTAGTGCAGGGATGCGCACGTGTGTGATCTTTCTGGACCACATGTGCAGCGCAAGGGACACCTTTCAGCGTCAACAGTATCTGTGCTCTCCTTCCTTTGCCTGGGAGGTCATGCCCATATATAACCAAGCCAGCCTCTGAACCTGAAGCAGCATCCAACCTGGCCTCACTGTGCCTCAAATTTTGCATGCAGTATGTTTTGATGGGAATACCAAGCTTAAAAGATGTTTGGAGCAGATTGGCTTTAGTGAATAGCTTTGTGAAAATATGTATAGATTGGATTGCAACCAAACTCCTCATTCTGGTCATTCCATTTCCTGGAGAAGTAGGTTAGAAGTAGGCTGGGATGAATGTGTCCCTTGTCCAGTTCCTCTCCTCCTCTGCAGAGAGGAACTCCGGTTAAGGAGGAGGACATGAGATTTCTGGAGTTTGTTAACTTTCTTGGGGAAGGATCTGACCTCATTGATAGCACATTCTGGGAAAAAAAAAAAATAAAATTAACAAATTCAGTGGCCCAGTGGGAGAAATCTGGTTTTGTTTCACTGTCCATAACTGTGCAGGAGTTGTGGCTCTGCCTCACTTCTGCCAAATAAATTTAGGATAAGTAATAAACTCTTGAGAACAGAAACCTGCCTGCAGGAGCTGCAGCAGCTCTGCTTGGATTTTTCTTGGAAGAGAAGTACAGCTCTAAATCTCCTATCCTCCCTACAAGTGGTTGTCACTTCAGCGATGGGGAGAACAGAAGCAGTACTACCTTGGAAGGTTGCATGCTTTTCTTCTTCACTCCTCTGCTGACACTTTGCAGTTTGTCATCTGATGCGTTGACAGAGACCTAGTGGCCAAAAAGTTTTCCCTTATCCTGCATTAATCACCTCTCAGTTGTGGCTGTTGTGTCTTAGTTTCCAAATAATAACTTTCTGTGTATTATGGCGGTGGTTGACTGACAGTCAGGAGGCCATTTCCAATCTCTTCTTGAAGCTTCCTGGCCTGGAATGTTGCATGGTTTCTGTGCTGCAGTTTCCAAGTCTCAAAATTAGAGCTATCCTCACTGTCAAGGGCCCTCTATTTTATCCAGAGCTATTTGTTTTTGTCCTGTAAAAACCAAGTCATTTCACTGTGAATGACATGCAGGTGACAAACAGCACAGATAGCAACATGAGCTAGGTTTTGGCCTAAGTTAAAAGAAAATAAATTTTTAAATGTTACTGAGATGCAGTTTGAAAAGTCTTATTTAAAAATGAATTTTAAAAATCCCACTCTCCATTGTCTTAATGCATATGACCAAATGCTGCTGATCAGAGGGTGGGTATGCAGGGATTGGGAATTGGGTGGTAGGTGGCACGTTGCACTCTCTGGAGTGACATGTCTCCGGTGTTGAGATTTTGCATGCAGGGAAAGACAGCCTGGAAAGACAGGCCAGGGCTTGTGAAGGTAAAACATCAGCAAAACACACAATGCATGCTTGAATATGTGTGTTCAGAAGTGGCTCAAGAAGGCATGGAGGGATGTCAATGTATTGACAAGAGAAGAGCACAGTGCTTAAGGCTTGATCTGGTGACTATCCTAAAGCAATTGCCATCATCAACCTCCTTGAAATGCATAATTGATGTAACAGCACCTTATACTTCTGGGTTAGCAGTTTCCATTTCTCTGTGGTGTCGAGTAGCTGTCCTGTGACAGTCCCTGTAACCGTACAACGTGATAATGTGTCATGTTTTGAATTCCTCCCTCATTAGAGGTGCTCGGGCTTGCTGAGCGCAGGAATGCGTGTTTGAGTACATTTGTGCCCTTCTTTGGACATGATGGGCTCTGTGATTTTGCCCAGGATTGGAAGAATAGCACAGCCATGTGTTTACTGCCCCATTAGGGGCATAGGAGTCCATGCCACAGGAACAACTGCTGGTGCAGGCATCTGAACTTCAGCCTTGTGGTCCTCATTCTCAGTAGACCCTGTCCTTAATTATGCGCTAACAACCACAATGTGAAAAGGCCGTATGATCCAGTCATTTGTTCTGGGTCTGCACCTCACAGACTGAAGTTTAGGCACTGGTATGGTAGAAATGTGTCAAGAAAGCAGGGCTGTGTCTTCAGCTGGGCTGCGACCTGCCTGACAGAGGTTTGGGAAGGTGCTCATGCTCTGGGTGTCAAGTGGGAGAAGAAAACAGAAGCAAAGTTTCCACTGGCTGTTTCATAGGGTTCATAGTAGCTCTGAAAAGGATGTAGATAAAGGTTGGATCCAATAAGTCTTGTATTCAGGAGTATTTTACTGTCAAGCCCTGTGAAGATGGACACTTGCTGTGCCTGAGGCCCAGTGAAGCAGAGCTACCTGCTGACCCAGCCCTGGGCTCTTTCTCTTAGCTTTCTTTTGGTAAGTGCAGCGTTGGAGGCATCCTTCACCCTTAGACAAATCTGTGACTTAAGAGAAGAAGCATGCACATTAATTGCATTTACTGATATGTCTCATCAATAGCTGCACTTGAGGCCCTCCCGTCTCAGTCTTCAGAATACAAAATGGCCTCAGACCGCCTCACTGCAGCCTCAAAGACTCAAGCACAGGCAATGCACTGCCAGTTTCTGAAATTTCATGCTCTGCTGATGTCTTTAGAAAAGGCCCTTGGGTCAGCGGTCACCCACTCGCTACACCAGCCAGATAAAATTTGCTTGCATTAAGAAACAGTTCTCTTATTAAAAGGTCATCAGCAGACCAAGTGGGTTTCTTGGAAATGTGCTTTCATACCTTTGTGTTAGTAGCTTTCCATCTTAGCTTTCTCAGGACTTTTCAGATCTAACAAGTAGCATGGCGTTCCAAGAAAATGAAGGAAATTGGGCAATACTGAATGCTGGTATGTGAAACTCAATGGAGATCTTTTTGATCATGTTAAAGGGGTAGCATTTTTTCAATCAGCTTTGACCATCTTAACCCTTTTTTTTTTTTTTTTTTTTTTTTTTCCTTGCTAATCCAGTTACAAAAATAAAAGTAGCTATTTGGAAGGATCCTGCATGTTTCTTTTGCTGCGGGTAGTGTGAGGCACTTTGATATTTTGAAAATACATGTATAATTGAAGAAAATTCCATTTACTATGAGAATGGTAAGAGAGGGGACAGAGCAGGTCATTGCCTGCAGGAAATGTGTGCTTGGATGGCATCCCAAAAAGATGCTAAACCTTCTCCCATTCAGGATAAATAACTGGAAGGGATTTTGATAAGGGCTAGAGGAAAACCCAGAGGTGTTCTTGGTGGCTGTTTTGGCTCATCACTTTTTGCTTTTTTGCTGACCGTGTAACTTCCAGTTATCTCCCAGCTCACAAACAAGCTTTTATATTTGTAAAATATTTTTACATAGATGCTTTCTTACTGCTGCTCCAAGCTTTGGTATTTGTTTTATCCACCTACTGCCATGCTGTTACACAGTTATTTTGGACAGCTTGCTACTTTAGGTGGTACTGTATCACCTCTTTCTTCAGAGTCTGCAACAAGTTCTTCTGCATGCTCATGCTGTTTTTCTGTTTTTTCACCCTCATCCTTCAAGGAATCTTTATACATGCGGGCTGAAAAAGTTGGCACAAGAACAAATATACATGACCTGTTTCTGACAGCCTTTCTTACTTTCTTGTATGGACAGCTTCCTCCTCTCAATAACAGGTTAGTTTTGGTAGGTCTGAAGCAAAAATTCACTGTTGTTCTATGCAGTGTCATAGTGGAATGGGGCAGCTTGCTTGTACGCAGCCCAGCTCAGCCGTGAAGCTGTGACATGCTTTAAAGGCAGGAATCTATGGTGTGCATTTAACAGTGTTAGAGAACACTTTCCTTTGCCCAATATCATATACCTCTTCTGACTGTTTCCTATTTTAGGAGGATGGAGCCCTTCTGCTCTTAAGGGCTAATGCATTTGAGCTGTGAATAGTAAATTTTGGGGATTAGTGGATGGGTTTAATCCCACTACTCTACCCAATCACCTCTAATCTTATTACAGTGCTCAGCTGATTAAAAGGAATGGTGATTCCGGTCAGGATACAGCTTTCCTTAACCTGTTAGCAGTCCTCCTGGGGACCATAGCTGCCCCGTACTGCTGCGAGGAGCCGAGCCATTCCTTTGCTCTTTATCTTGCACTGTTTAGTCTTTCAAGGTCTTTGTAAAAGCATAATTAATAGTAATAGTATTCGATTGGCACAGTGCTTAGATTTAATCTTCCTTCTTTCCTATAATAATATCTCTGTTTATTGGGATATGTTCCCATGTTGTGTCTTGTATGTATAAAATCCTTGAAAAGGTGAGGGGAAATTAATGTGTTTGTCATAGAGGAGAAGCTTTCTGGCTTCATTGAAATCAGTATATCTAGAAGATTAGTATACTTAAATAGCAAAAGGAACACTGGTTGTGTTCCTTCTCTTTCGTTGCTTACTCTTCTCTTCAACTGCTAATGACTCTGACATTATTTTTCTGATTGATCTCCATGTCAGTCCCTGGGAGAGTCCCAATGCTATATATTGTGGTGGAGGTCACAACTTAACACTAGCTGTGATGGTGTTCATCAGCCAAGTACAAGTTTTACCTGGACAGCCTGTAAGCTTGCAATCTTCTATGTGGACTGAAGGTATACCAAAGCTTTTTCTGTTTTCCAGCACATCTCACACAAGTATGTGAGTGAAGTTCAGTCCGGTTCTGTGCTAAGGTAAATAGGTACTGGTGCATTGAATAGGAAGAAAAACATGGGTCTGGAGTAGAGGAGAATTGCCCAGGATAGTGAACAAGTTGTAAAGCAGGAATGGGACTAAGACTGCCAGATTCCTGCCCTTTGTTCTAATTGCTGGACTGTCTCCTCTTCATTTTTTACAGTAATTGTAAGTATGATCCCAGCTTTGAGTCACTTTAATCCTACAGAGCTCATCTATTTGGGAATTTTAACTATGACTGATATCCACTCCCTACTTCGCTTCCAAAAAAGCTCATGGAATTACACATACCAGTCTTTGTAGCCAGAGCTGTGCTTCCCATGGGCTGCCTGGCTGTGGGGAACACTGCTCTGCTCGCTCCTGAGTCAGAGCTTCTCTGGGATTATGGAAAAATTAAGTCTTGAGATAATATCCATCCTTGTTGATGCAGGAAAAAAATTGTATTTTTTAACAAAACAAAACTGAAAATCTCCCGAGTCAGTATCATACGTCAGTATGAGGTATTGTTCCATTTCCATCATGTTCAGGGAATGCTCTGCCACCTTTTGGCCCACCAAGACTCTTCATTTCAGTCTTAGGAACAGGTATTGAGCACTCTCTCAAGGTGATGAAAACTAAAATGGAACCTTTCCCCATTTCACACAGAGAGCAGCCTTCTTTGAGATGTTAGACAGATGTTTGCCCAGTTCCTCAGAACTTCTACTGAAGAGTGACCAAAAATGTTGAATGCTGTCTTCTCATCTCTCTCTCAAACTTTGATATTTTCAGCAGTGTTGTAAATCCCCTTACCACCTTCTTCTCATCGCATTTATGCATTAGCTCTGTTCTCTTTTGCAAGTGGGCTGCAAGTCAGACTGTGGGCATTCATGCTTAATATCCCCTCTGTAGCAGAGCTTAATGAAGTATATTCTTGTTTTGTTTTCTCAACTTCATCTCAATGCAGCTGGACATGGAACTGCACCAGTTACTGTCTGCCCAGCAGCTGTATCCATCTCTTTGTGTATGTACACATAACACCTGGTCTTGTATGAACACTGAATATGTCCACATGAAAACTTAAAAGTTTCTTTAGGATGTTAATGAATTCAGTGCAAGTGTTTATTGTTCTCTTCCACCTTGTTCAGCCTAAACCACCGAGGCCTTGATGAACAGCATGGAGCAAGTATTCTTCTGGCTGATAAAGAAAAATCAGTCTTTCGGTCAGTTTCCTTGCTCTGTGCAGTGACGGAGAGAAGCTTCTGGTGTTTCTACAGCTGAAATCATGAAAGGCAGGTGCAAAAGTGGCCCTTCCTATATGATAGTGCATTGTGCTTGAACTTGGATTTCTCAATTGCAACCCATAGGAGACAGGGTTGTTTTTTTTTTTCTTGTTGTAAGCCTTAGAAGAGCATCCTGGTCAACTTACTATTTACATTGTACCTTAGAAGACTGCATTAATCACAAGGCTTGGTGCCAGACCTGAACTTTTTTGCCAACTGCTAATTGCTTAGCACCTCGGAGTGGTGATGGCAGTGAGCTGTGGCCCACTGGTGTTTCACCATTGTTTCTTTCAGGGGCTGACGTAAAATTAACCAAGGAAATAAGAATGAGGGCAAAATACTTGGGAGAGAAGGGGGAGTTATGCAAAAACCTGGCAGATTTTCTTGAGTAGAGGGATCAAACTAAGGAGCTTTACCAACACGCAGCAGTGTCAGGGTTGCTGACCCCTGCCAAGATATATGCCAAGTCTGTGGCTGGCTGGCTGCCTGTGGTATTGTTCTGATGGACTTTTCTATATAAGGCACTTTTTCATTAAAGAATATTTGTGCTGCATTCAGATCAGGCTGCATAAATATCAATTATTACAAAAAAAAAAGCCTTAAACCTTTCATATTTTTCTTAAGTAGGATTTGTGCTCGCGATCCAACATACCCTTGTGGCGTTAACTGTCTTAATGAGACCTATACTCATTACATACTCTGTGCCTCCTGTTGAAGATTTATGTCATCCACTTTGTACAAGTCAGTGGCTCTGTGGTCTGGAAGAGAATTCATTTGAAGTAAAGCAACTTTTGATGACCGTAACATAGGTGTGGGTATAGAGAGAAATACTGAGAGACTGTATCTTAGCTTCTGAAATTTAATGACCAAGTGAAATAAATTGGGAGTTGAAAAAGCATGGTAAAAAAGTAAGATAAGTGTATCTATGAATAAAAGAGCAGGAGTGAGATGATGATATCAGCCGGTTCTGAGAGCTGATTATCATATGCTTCAGACAAGTTCACTTCCTTTGCTGCAGACAATACCTCCTCCAGTTTTTGAACAGTTCTGAAATGTAAATCATGTTCAGATGAACTTAATCAGGTAAAAACTGTATCCATTATAGCTAAAATGTGGATTGTTAAGGTAACCTTAAATACTGACACTTTTGCTTGTAAGTTTGGATTCACCTTCTCTCTAAATAGTTCAATACAAATTGTGTGTATGTTTAAAAAGAAAAAAAAGAAAACAGTTACTGTTTCATAACACAAGGGGAAATCAAAAGGCCCAGTAGGGTTGAATTATGGTTATCTTGTTCCTTAAACAGATGTGGATGGTGTTGTCACTGAAGCAGTATGCTGAAATGGCAGTGTGGGGGCAGGAACCAACCCAGGAGATAGGGACAGGAGGAGGGCTGCTTCACCTGCCTGTCCTTGCTGCCACATGCAAAGCCGCAGCTGGAGAGGCTGCCAGGAGCTCTAAAGATCAAGGGTTTTTTATGCCACCCAGACTGGAAGCGAATATTATACAGCTGTAGCAGAACAACTCACTCTCTACTGAAAAGTTCTATCCGTGTTTCTTTAGCTGGAGGAACATGGAGTTGCGATTCCTGAAGCTCTTTACAGGAATTTTAATTCTAAGTTCCATGTCTTTATTTCCACATCTGAACTCCAGTCTGTTTATAGTGGCTGATGCCTTGTGAACTGCCCAAGCCAGAAGCTCGTGCTCTACAGTCTCTGAAAGCAGTTCTAAATTCCCAGCTTTCAACCAGTATGAAGTATTAATCTCAAATTGCCAGAACTCACAGGTGTCTGCTGAACTCCAGTTCTGCTTGAACTGTAGAGCAGGAGAACAAGATGCTTTGTGGGATGTCTTTGTTGTAAGGTCTGATGTCTTTTTGTCATGGCCTGAAACGCTTTAAGTGATCCTGAAAAGCATCCCCCAGCTTCTCTGAGTGTTTGTCCAAGCGCTCTGAGGAGACCTCTGTAGACAATCCCTTCTGTTAACTTTTACCCTTTGCTGTTCCAAGAGTTTGTGTGGGAGGGTGGAAGGAAACCATTGTTTCATACTGCTGTGCCTGCTTTCTGTGTGCTTTGGTTTTTAGCTAGCTAGAGAGGAATGCTGGAGAGTGACTGTAGAGCATGTGATTGTACTGTGTGGGACTTTGAGGAATATTTCTGCTCTATTAATACGTATTTACATCTTTCCTAGGAGAGCTTTCAGCTTTCTGAGCTGTAGACATCCACATCTGACACTTTGATCTCAAAGCAAAAAGCCATGCTGATGCTCCCAGGGATCCCCTTGATCTGGTGTACCTTCTTTGAGGTCTTGGCTTTTAAGTTTAGGATGTTTGGGGTTAGAATAATGCTTTGTTACAAAAGCTTGTGGTGGTTTGGTTATTGCACAGAAGTGTATGTTTAAGTATGATCCTATCTTTCTTCCCTAGGTATTGAATATGTGGCACGGCTCAGTGGAGGCCCATAAAGACAGCAGTTTTGCTATCATGCATATTCTCCCCACCTTTAAGAAACCTGTCAGCTATTTTCTTTGCTGTTTATCTGCTGCCTCTCCATTCAAAACTGTTCAGTCCCCACACATGCAAAAAAGGAATTACCCAGAGATAGCACCAGGAGTGCTCTTTTCTTCTCTTTCCTGATGTGACCCAAAGCAAAATACCTGCAGGCTCAAGCTTTTCTCTTATTCCTTATTCTGTGTACTGTCAGGCCCGTTCTGTTATGCTTTGTAACAGATGTGGAATGGGTAGGGGTCAGTCAGTGTGTCCCAGCTGAGGAGCAGGGGACTTCCAGTACTGGAACGCAGCTGCTTTAACCACTGTAGTGCAGTCGTTTGTAATCATCTAATTAAACTCAGCGTGAGCGAGTACATGGTAGGATTCTGACACGTAAGACTGATGTAGCAAAATTGACAAATAAGCACCAATTCATGTGGTCAGCTGTGTATACATAACTAGGATGTTCTGCTAGCAGGAAAAAATGATTTTAAGAATCATAATATTGAAACAATGTCAGTACTTTCTCTCCATTCTGACTTAGAGGAAAGTCTTCTTACTCTTTGTGGCATTGTCCTCTTAAGTACCTGTTTTATGGGCCCTGCTGGAAACTCCTTACCCTCCAGGGATGAAGGGAGGTAAAGCAGTCCTTTTGTAGCTCAAGGTTCCATTGTGGATCCAAGGTGCTGAGCTACTCAGTGAGCAAAGCCCCATGTCAGCTGGGAAGCACTGTTACACTGTTGTGCAGATTCTCTTTATGGAGTTGAAAGGCTACCAAAAGGAGAAATGAAATAATTGTGAGCCTCAAACATCCTGCAGCAAATGTACTTGGATAAACCTACTGCAGCTGGAATTAGAGTGTACTTACCCGCAAATCCTTTTAGTGGACAATGTCATTAATTTATTCCTCCTCTGAATATTATTAAGAATTCTTATGAAGAAATGAAAAGCTCAAGGTTAGTAATGATAGGTTCTTTATTAAGAAGAAACCTCAGTGAAGTGAAATTATCTTTCAGAGCTGCAGTAGAGCCCCCGCTGTTAAAATGAAGGTCTTAATGTGCTTTAGCAGAGCAGAAAGCATTCTGTAAAAGTTATTTTGGATAAGAAGATCAATGCCGAATGCATTATTGAACTTTATGAGCTGCTTGAATTTTTAAGGCATTCTGGAAGGCAAACACGTAATGCAAGGTTAGTTGAAATTATTCCAGAAAGTGCTGTCTCTCTGAAATGAGTTCATTATGTTCCCCAGTCTCCCTTTAGACCACCTAATGCTTTCCTTTCTGAGGTATGACGTGTGTGGCATGGTTTCTGCTGATGGGGTGCAGGGAAGGTGTGCTGAAAGTTACAACGTGATTTATTATTATGATCAGATGAGTAAGTTTTGAATATCCATACAAGGATATATCCTACAATGATGCTATCAGCTTCTGGCACAGGATGTCAGGGCTGGAGGCTGCCGTGTAGCCAACATGCAGATGCCCTTCCAACCTTAACTGTTCTATGACCGAGTAATGGTCTGCAGGGCCTGCGATTGCAACTCCTCTGAGCTCCTTGCATCTAGCCGTTCTGGGGAAGTAACTATGATGTTTTCACTCTACTTCACCTACTTTTGAGGGTAGTAGACCATGATCCAAGTCTTATGCTTGGACTTCTGAGGTCCTGCCCTCTGTGGGGACGCCTTTCATGATGACAAGCGACATAGGAATCCTGCCCCACTAGCTTGTGCTCTGTTGTGCCAGTATCATTGTGTGGGCTGTACTGTTGTTTGCCTGAGGAGGTAGAACTGGATTAAAAAGATCTCCCTTTCTCATCGTTATTTTGAAGTGTCATCAGTTCACTGTGTCACCCAGCAGCCCTCAGTGCCAGTGCAACACGTGCAGGCAGGATCCTACAGCCAGCGGCTGGGGTGGAAGCTGCATAGAGGGTGTCCCTGCAGCCTCCGCTCCTCTTGCCAAGAAAGCTAATGTACTGAGCTCTTGCTTCTTGTTAAGTGGCATTGCCTCTATTGACAGCTGTCATTGCGTGATCTTTCAGTGCTAAAGCATAAATCCTGGCCATCAGAGCTAAAGGATGAAGGCTGTTGGATCAAAGATTGTTGCAAGCTCCTAGAGCTTTAGAAATGATGCAGCCCTGCAGGAGGCAATCAAAGTGTCAGTGTGCGTTACGCAGCGTCTCCTGCATTGGGCCATGTCACTCTTGAACATCTTGGAAGAGCTGAGTTGGTGTATTGGCTGATGATGGTTCACGTGCATATGTTGCTTGCTGCTTTTTTAGTAGAAGAACTAAACTTGTAAAATAGATTCAAGTGGGTAGAAGATTGTCTCTGCATGCTATATTGGACACAAGGTGGAGATGCTTACCTGCTTATCTTTCGTTTGCAACATTCAGAAAGACTCTTTCCTTATGCGCATACCCCTTGTTTATTCCTGGTAAAGCATACTGGGAATGGCAAATCTCAGGAAAAAATAAATCAAAACTTAAAAACATAGCTGAAAAGAATTCTGGTGAGTACTTGTAGAATGTACAAGTCAGGGCAAAAGGAGTCAGAGGGAAAACTTGCAAAAGATATCAAAGCTAATAAGCATATAAAGAGCTGGAAAACTGGCAGAGGATCAGCAAGAGTTGCTAGATGATAAGGATACATATAAAGAAACATTCAGGGAGAATAACAAAGCTGTGGCAGAGGCATAAATAATATCTGGTTTCTCGGAAAGAGGCTGAAGATTGCCACACCAGATTTTCTCCATGGGGAGTGCAGGAGCTGACACTGATTGAAGAAGGTCTGGAACAAATGGACAGCAGAGAATTTCAAGGCCTGTATTCACTCAGGAATTTTATGTGGATTCATAGCCAGTGTATAGTCTCTCACCAAAATCAATCTCCAATTAAGAGCAGTGAAAACCAGAATCTAACAGAGGTGCAGAAAGTCTTTGTGGTAGTAAGTTACAAGCTTAAGTTACAAGTCAGATTAAATTAATTGAGGAAAGATGTAGAGTACAACTGCAGTGATGGGTTCCAACCTACCTCTCATTTCACCACAGTCAGAAATCAAATGAACATGGACCTAAGTGCAGTGGTATATTGGAGTCGAGAGAGTTAAACTCTGAAGTTGCTAGAAAAGTAGGTATGGCAGAGAATTAGGGTTGAACACAGTACATACTTAGAGAAGTCTAGGAAGCAGCCCTAGAGCAAGGTAGTGCGAACTGTCTGTGAGTGGATTTATGCTGGAAGTAGGAGGAAGTGATTTTTTTCACCATTTCAGCAGTTAGGTCTGGACTGGCATGCCAGTCAGTCACAGGAATGAGAACACAGCAAGATGGTGCTCAATGGTGCTTATAAAAGGGATTATAAAACAATTTGTCTGTTATGAATGCCACAAAATAGCTTTTCCAGTCCTGCTACTGTGTGAGAAGATAAGTTGTAAGTAAATCAGTCTTTAAAGCAGCGTTATTACATTAGAAAACAGGGAGTGGGAAATTAATTCCTTTTATTTAGGAGTGAGCTGCATACCCAGTAAAACCTCCCAGACAAACACAGCCTCATTAGAGCTATGCTTGGCTGCTTATTCACTTGTGACAATTGTGATTAAATGCTTAGGAGGACGAGGCTCATTCAGTATTCCCTGGTGGGCGTTTGGTTCGGGCATTATGGATTTTGAGTGAAAAGCAGCTGTTGACCAGCACTGAATTTAGATGTATTGGAAAAGGAAGAGCTGGTCATGAATGGTTGATAAGAGCAGAGTGAAGGAAGAGGGTAAGGTCCTACTGCTCCTATGGAAGAGGAGCTGGGGAATACTCTCACTTACTCCTGCTCTGTTACTTGCTTGTGGATTCCTAGGTAGGAGCAACCTTGTTTTTAGCTGAGGCTCAGGGTCCTGCCTAGACGAGTATCCTGTCATCTGTAATTACTCCCCCCAAACCCCTTTGAGACAGGTGCAAGAGCCTAATTAGAGGCCATGCTTTGAATGTACCTGCTTGTTTTCTTTATCAGCTCGTGTAGGAAGGCACTCTGCTGATCTCATCCCTTTCTCTCCCCTCTTTAATCACTGTCTGTCCAATAACTTAGGAAACTTTTCAAATTTGGCAGATGAGAAAAGGCTACAAAATTTGTACGAGTTCAGGGAAGTTTGAGGTGAAGAGGGTGAGGGGAAAAAGATCCTGACAAACCAAAAGCCTGGAGTTCCCTTGGAGTGAAGGCAACACCATCAACTTCATTATGCATCCTATCAGTTTGTTTTGCTCCATGGCCTGAGAGCTCATTTTATTGGCCGTCAGATCAGTGCGTGCATTTCTGAGCCAGCCGTAGCATGTGCTGTTCCTTGCTCAGTTCTGAAGGATTTACCAAGGACCTGAGGATATTGATTGGGAGTATAGATTGAGAAGCACTGTAAGGGAGCAGAGGGAGTGAAATAGAAAATAACAGAAGCAAGTGGTGTGGGAAGGGGTTTTATGGAAACATGCCTTATTTTCCATAGAGTCATCTTTCATTAGGTCTAGTAATTTTGAAATCACTCATTATTAAATAAGGAAAACAGTAATGCCTATGTAAGTTTCTGGGGGAAAAAAAAAAAAGACCAAGTACTCTGAAAAAGGGCTGAACTCCATTTGTCCTAATAAGGTATATTCCTCTTTATGAAAAGAATGGGTTGTTAAGTCTAATGCAATGGTTTGGGTTCTTTTATGTTGTTGTTACTTTTGTTTTTAGCAAGGAGTGAACTGGAGGATATTGTAGTTCTACAACACCATATCCCAGTTCTGTTGGTCTGTAAGAAGTGGGATAAATTTGAGCGAGCAGAGGTGATAAGACTGAGCTGAGCAGAGAGACCAGGCGCTGCAAAACATTCGAGTATGACAGATTTGGGGAATTTAATCTGAATGGATGTTTGTATTTTATAAGTGCAGTGTTGCTTATGTAAGTGCAGGGGCTCAAAGGAGAGAGATTCTCAATTATCTTTTTTGAATGTATTTTTCCTTATTGAAGCTGTCTGCTCGTGACTGAGAAAGCCATGCTGAGCTCTGTAGTCACGTAGTTCTTTCTGGTGAATGAAACCACACAAATTACCATTTTAGGAATATCAGCTCTAAAATCCAGCGGGGTTACAATTGTTCATTATCTGCCTTTACTTCCTTCTCCTCTGACCTGTGCTGCTAAAGCCTTTTGAAGGCAGTGGTGTGAGGTTACTGCCAGCATACCAGTGGATGTAAATCTAGCTTTATACTACAGTAGGTTGTGGTAGCTTTTTAAAACTAAACAGTTACTTCTGATCAAGCATTATCTCAGAGCTGTGGTGTTAGATTGGGCGTTTTTTCTCATTCTCTTGAGTAGAGGATCAGATCATTTTAGCCAGAGCTGACATTGCAAGGCACGGTGTTTATGGGGAGGTTCGTTCTTGGTACTGAAACTGAAATCCTGGTTGTAATTTTCAGGCATTTCTGTTAATCCTAACCAAATACTAATCTCATCTTGGTCTTCATTTTCTTCTGTAGTTTCAGTAGATAAAATCCTCATTTCCATTCTGTTGTAACCTGTTGCACAACCTGACCAGGCACTGTTCAGGAATCTACTTCTTTTTATGCAGATATTGAGAGCGATACTCATAGTAGGATGTAAGCTAAGATTTTCAAGAGTACTAAAGTTCCTGTGATGCTCTGGTATTCACCTAGGTAGAGAAACCTCAGAGGATCTACTACTTTCTGAAATACATATTCCTCTAAGGGTCACAAGCTTAGCATTTAAAAGGCTTGGCCATAATTCTGTTTGCAAATCTGTTTGTCAATCTAAAGACCAAGTTATCGACTAAAATAAAGTTATAACATTGACTAATGAGAATAGTGAACTAAAAGCAAAAAGTTTTCAGTACACGGGATGCTATGATGAAATGTTTATCACATAAATCTGTACAGCTGAGAGGCAATGAAATTAAGAAGTAGCTGGTGAAATGCACCATAGATTGAATTTGCTGCTAGTAATTATGAGCCTGTTTGAGCCAAGCACTTTTCCCCTTCACGCATGCCTTGGGAAGTGCCAAACCAATGAATTATTCTTCTTACCAAGAGCAAAGGGTAACTTCTACTACTGCATTTTCTATTCTGTGTTTTTATTGGATGTAAAACAGTCACAGAGAAAGTAATAGAAATACCACATATGACTGGGGAAAAGGAAATCTGCAGATTTTATTGCATCCATCCAATTACTGACACTGCAGCCCCCTGTGTAAATCTTTGGACACACACAGGCTTCTTGTGAGGTTTCTCAGTTGTCTCCCATAGGAATTGCCAGACGAGGTCTACCCAAGATCTATCCAACCTCACTATCCCATCTGCAACAGTGCCAGTGATCAAATGGAAACATGGAGCAAGGATGTGTGTGTATTTGGACCCATCTTCCCACTAGACCCCATCTTGGTCTATGGTAGAGAAGGCTGGATGTTCATAACCTTGTGATCTTTCTCTATTGATTCTACTGCCTTTGCTGAAGAAGCCATCTGGATTAGAAAGCAGGAACCTTGCTGATCACCTGGCTGTTCTTGGTGGCTCAGCTGGAGATCTTGTTTTTTTCCTAAAGGGGTATTTTGGATGGTGGTACAGTGCCATCTGTAGGGAACTAGTTAAAGGAGCACGGAAAGGCATCAACTGGAGTGACTGTAGGTATATGGATAGTAAAGAGGAAGTCCCACTGCTCCCTCTTTAGTCGTCATACTGCATCCACGTATGGGTTTTAGTGGGAATAAACCACATACAATTAATGCTTCTTAGGCTCAGTGCTACTCATTAGCCCCAGGATACCCTGTGCATTAGAAGTCCAACAGCCAAACTGAGTTAAAACAAATAGATGCCAGGGGCTGGAGAGCTGATGAATGAGATTTAAAGTGCTGAATACTTATGATTTTGTGAACAAATGTTGTGCATGGATGATTTAGGTGAGATTTTGGAGTAACAAAGATGTAACTGCACTGCCTAGGTTCTGCTGTGAGCTGGCAAAAGAATACAGTTCCTCTGGGAACTGCTGCGTGTGTGCTAGGCACAGGTCAGCAAAGAAGATTCTGTGCCGCATGTCTCCCAAGCAGCCACATCATGGTGGTGGTACCGGCTGTGTTAGTGCGGCAGCTCTTGAGGGTACCTAAAAGTGACCTCTCTGGCATGGGTCATACAGTTAACTCAAAACTGTGTTAGTGAGATCCTGGTACTGAGCAGTTGCTGGCAGGCAAGCCTTGCCAACGTGGTTTGTTTTTTGTATTTTGCTGGCTTAGAAATGCTAGTATGGGACATTGGTGATTGCTTTCTCATGGCGTATCTCTCAAAGTTGGGTCCAAATCCACAATTAGATATTTGATTGTACTTGCTCTGTTTTGTTTTGTTTTGTTTTGTTTTTTTTGAAAACCAGCTTTCAAGTTAACTTGAGATCAGCATGGGAAAGTGCTTTTTCTTCTCCTTTACCAAATCAGACCTACCAATTTCCTTGTTGATGGGATGTTTTAAAAATAAGTGCTTTTTGAAGACAGGGTCAGGAAAGGGTCAGCCTTGGTTTATGATGGAAACTTGGTGTCAGTTGTGGCTCTGGAGCAAGCTCTATTTCTCCATAATGGGATTCGAGGCGTGTAGGTTCCCCAGCAGGTCAGGGAGTGTGCTCTCCCGCCCAGGGCTGCAGCAGGGTGTCAGCACAGGACCAGCTGCAAGGAAAAGAAAGGTGCACATGCAGGGTGGGGTGCTCTCCTGGAAGGTCACTGACTTCACAGAGCCCTTGTGACCGCTGGGAGCAGAGTGAGTGGTCTGAAGCCTTGCCACCTAAGGAGACGGTAAAACAGGTAGTGCACCCTGACGCAAGCAGTGCAAGACTAAATGGCTGTGAATGGAACAACTTACCAGCAGCATTTTCCATTTGCAGCTCCATGTTGAGGTAATTAGCCCAATGAGCTCAAACTGCTGGAAAACTGCAAGAGCAATGGAAAATGAAAAGGTCATTGTGCATTGCAGGGGTTAAACAGCTGGACTGAAAAACCTGCAGATCTCTATGAATTAAAGGGAAAACTGCCTTCATTCAGTAGCTCTAATACCTCTCAAAAGGAGTTTTCAAGAAGCTTTTAGCTTTCACTTGCCTCTATTTCATTACTTGAATCAGAGTTGTTTACAATCCTCCCTAAGTTTGCTTTTAGCTTTATGGTTGGAGAAAATTCATCAGGGAGAAGTTCAATCTGCCCTGTAATTATCCATGTTAGGGTTTGGTTTCCACACCCCTGCCAAAAGTAACAAAAAGCACAGTGCCCCCTCTTCTGCACTCCCTTCACACCAGCTTCATGGCACATTGTTTCCTCTGGATTTCTAAAATATAGTTTAAAATAGCAAAAAAACAAACCAAAAAAAAAAAAAAAAAACACCCATAAACCCAAAAAAAAAACAAACCCAAACCCACAACAAAAAACAACTGAGCAACGTGTTCTCACAATAAAGAGATTTTTGCACCCATTTTCTGCTTGGAGCTTGTGACTTTAAAATACCAAAATTATAAGTTTTGACCTTGAGAACGTTTAGACTGAGCTGCTGTTCTGGTGTTTAGCATGGGAGAGGTGAGCAGAGGGACCTGGAGTAGGTGGGCGTGTTGTGAGGGTGCTTTTCTGTGCTGGGAACTCCAGTGCGTGTCCCATGGCGGAGGCTAAGCTCGCAGGTATCAGTTGATGCTGTTACTTCGAGGCTCAGAAGAGGATTAGAGTAAAGAGGCTTTCGGTAACTGAGCGTAATTGCACTAGAGCCCTTCGCAGCAGAAACAGAAAATTGCTGATGAGAAGCTCTGAGGGGATCAGCGGGAAATTGGATTTGGAAAGCAAATTTCCATGCACCACGAACTCTTGCTTAAAATCTCTGTTACTCTCTAATTCTCCTAAAGTGAACGTGTGAGTGTTTGCGTTGGTTGATCCACTGTGCTGTGTCAGGCAGACAGGCTTTCTCTTGCTATCTCCATGTAACCGCATAACTGATGTGTTATTCTTGGTGGAGGAGCTAGCTGAGGGAGTTCCTGCTTTTGCTCATTTGTATTTCTCTCCTTTTTTTAACTTCTCTCTCTTCTTCTTTAGTGCAGTGTGACTGTTCTTATTGCTTTAGATGTGTTCTATACGGTGAACAACTTTAGGATTTAGCGTGCTGTTGCCAACAGGAAAAGTGAAGAAACAACCTGCAGGCCTTCATCTCGGTAGAGAACAAGGCTTTGCATCTTCCTGTGTACGACAGAGTGTATTGAAGCCACCTGTTTTTGTAGGGACCAGAGGACTTGTCATCTATTTCTGTCAGGATCTGCTTATTCCAGCCTCCTGTGGAAAGAGCAGTTGCGCATTCTGCTGTCCACAAACTGCATCTTACTGCTCACTGTATCAGCTGCAGGGGTCAGTGAGCACTGCTTTTTTGTTCAGCAGGTGACCACAGCAGTTGCAAGCGGTTGTGGGTAGCCTGTCACGTCCTCTTCATCTGTCAAGACACCGATGAGAGGATTTTGCGGATAAAAGAAGGATGGACTGCTTCTCATCATCCTCTGCTTCTCAGAAACATTGACCTTCTTTGAAATTTTACCATCTTGTAATCATTCCTTCATTATACGAGTGTGCTTTGTTGCTTTCCTTCAGATCCTTTCTCAAATCTCCCCTTTGCCACGAGACTGCAGAGGTTGGGTCGAGCCCCACCTGCTGTGCTGAAAGTGCTGTCCCATGGTAATTCTTTGTGTCTGTATGCATCGGTTCTCTCCAGTGTTAGATGAGAAACTCTTTGGAGCAGTGCCCAAGCATCTGGTAGCTCAGGGTACTAGTACGTGTCTGGTGCTCCCAGATACTAAAATAATACAGGAAATTATTGGTAATGGTTAACTGCATGCTTACCACATGTCCTTCTTTGGATGAAGAGTAATGCAAAAATAGCATCCAATTCTGGTATGTGTAAAGAGAAGTCATCGATTTGAAATATGGCTGGTTCTGAGTATTTCTGTATACTTCTACCCTTGGGTGTCCTCCTCATATCTTTATGGTTTAACCATCAAATTCCTTTTTTGTTCTTTTTTTTCCCCTGTAATACATTTCCATACTTATTTTAGTTGCAGATCAAAACAGTGATATGTTTTCCTAGATTATGCAAAATCCAAAACTTCTTTTGCTTTGGCTTTTTCACTCTTAAGAACTGTCATTTGTTGGGATGGGGAAAAAATGTGTTGCCACCTACTCAAAAATGAGATGTGGAATTGGGTGAGTGAAGATTCTTTTAGGAAAACGGTTGAATCTTATACTGACTTAGGTCCGATAACGAAGCTTATCTCTGCACACTTGAGAAGCTGCAGCAGGTCCAGTGACTACTTTAACAGTGCATTTGCATTGGTAAGGGTCTGTTCCATCGCTCCATGGAAACAAAGCCACCACGACTGACCAACACCTCTTGTGAGATGGATGTGTGCACACCTGCCTTTTGAGTTGATGCCATGTGGGTGTGAGTGGAGGTGATGAATGAGTGACCATGCAGAGCATATGCTATACCAAACTGTGATCTCTTTACCACTGTGAATCTGTATCTGAGCTGGGAATAAGGCATCTCTGTTGGAGAATACCAGTATGGATACAGTGCAGTGTGTCTTATCCTCACAGAGAGGGTCTGTTGTTCCTCCTCAGCAATCTCAATTAGTGCGATTTGAGTTGTTTGGTTTGTTAACCTAGTGGTGATAGCTGGGATTTGCAGTTCATAGAGCAAAAACTGAACAGAAAGGATTGATAAACCGAGAGGACTCAGATTAGACATAAAGAAGAAATTCTTCACTATTGAGGGTGCTGGGGCACTGGAACAGGTTGCCTAGAGAAGCCATGGATGCCCCATCCCTGAAACCGTTCAAGGCAAGGTTGGACAGGACTTTGAGCAACCTGGTCTAGTGGAAGGTGTCTCTGCTCACGGTGTGGGGAGTAAGAGCTATAGATGGTCTTTAAGGTCCCTTTCAGCCCAAACTGTGCTGTGATCTTATGATCCAGAACCTGGGGCTGGCCAACTCATGGGAATGCAGTTTTAATTCTCACTCTTTCTTTCCCTGAATATGCTACCGTGGTCTTTTTTCTCCATGTATAAGCAGTGTCTAGGAGCATGCTGAAGTAAGGTTCAAAGCGGAGTTGTTTCACTTGCCTTTCATTCTGGGCTATTGAGTTCCCTTCTGCTTTGTCCTTGCTGGAGTTAGCAGGCTGAACGCTTATGCTTGGGACAGTATTTGCCAAAACCACCAGGAATTCTTCCTTTCTGCAGATCCGGCTGTCTGGAGAGGTACTCCCTTATGTATGTAAACAGCACATCAGGCACCAAATTTTAACCTCTCATGTCCCACATGCCAAGCCACGATCTCGTATGTGGAGTCAGGACTGCTCAATGGGAAACTGCTTTTTGTCTTGGTACTCCATGTGCTGGTGCCTGTCAGGAGCCACAGGTCACATTCCTTTCCAGCTCTTGCTCTAAGGCAGGAGGCTTTGGTTGCCAAATCAGTCTGTTCAGATAGGAAAGAATGTTTGTTGGAGGGGATTTACCTGGTAGTAGATTAGGATCCCAGAGTCAGTGGCCCTGCCAGCTTCACCAGAACTTATCCACTGCTGTCTCTTTAGCAAATGGTTTCTCTTGCACCCAGGCTCTCCATGACCCTGTTGCTAGTTGGCATTTTGCTCGTTTTCCCTACAGGAAGTATTAAGTAGGTAAGCCATGAACTGGCTGGTCTGGGCTGTTGTTTTCAGGGGTATTGTTGTTTCTTTTGTATGAGAGATGGGAGCCTAACTTGAATAAGACTTTACAGCGCACTGCTGATTCTTAAGTTGTCCCAGGACCTCAGAATGACCAACAGTCAATTAATGCTGGCCTTTTGTGGTTTCAAAGTCTGGATCCAAATGCTGAGGTTTGACTCCCTCTGTCTAAAAGCCCTGACCACAGTTCCTATTTTTAGGTGGAGATTGAAGACTGTGATCTTCTGGAATTCATTATCTGCCCCTCCCTTCTGCTTGCCCAACTCCCTTCCCAATTAGTGGAGATAATGCTGTGTTAGTGCAGCTTGCTAGTCCCGTCCATCGCTGTGGTGGTACATCAGGGCCATGGCCTGAGATACCTGAGCTGCATTCACATTGTGCTGAAGCGCCCTGGCACCAGTGGGCCTCGTTGACTTCTGAAGCAGTTCCCAAGCCTTGGTCGGAGTATTTTCTCTCTTTGCCATGACTGACTCTTCCTCTTCCACTTGTGTTTTTGTTTTCTTTGGAAAAATGTGGTGTGGTTGACTTCCCATGGGTCAGGGTGGGCACTCCTACAGCTCTTCACTTGGCTGTCCCAGTGCCCAAACTACCCTTGTTTTCCCTTGTCAGCCAGGCCACCTGCTGATGTCCCTCCAGACTCTTCACCAGCCCAACTCTCAGCAGAAAACCCAGTGGCTTTAGCTTTCCTGACAAAGCACTAACTTGACTATTAGAACTTTGGATTGAAGTAAGGCTCTGGGAGCAGAGCACATATCACAGTGTTAGTCCACTGAGACATACGCTTAGCAGCAGGGGTGTGTTTCCTTTGGGTCTCATATTTAGGTTAGAAATGCTTTCTTTTGGGGGCCAAACAGTCATTCTCAGACACTGTAGTCAGTCTTACTATCAACCCCATGAAGACTGCGTGTCTAAAGGAAATGACAGAAATAGATGCGTTTATTTCCAAAACAAAACCCTTTGGTCCAGAGAAAAGATACCTACCTCCTGGGAGAGACAAGAGGGCTCCCAACTCTCCTATTTGTCTGAGCTCAAGGTCTCTCATCCTTTGTCTTCAACTTGTTTCCCATCGCTTATCCTTTACTAGAAAAACATTCCAGCCAGTGCGCAATGCTAGGCCACCAAAAAAGATGAAGAAGAGATGGATGCACTGCTGCTTCTCTATTTATAGGAAGAGAGACAAACCAAAATTGATATGGGAAAATTCAAATCTTTAAATACTCTGGGAGAGATGGATGGAAAAAAGGGATGCTTTCATTGTTCACAGGGCTCAGGAGACTTTCTCACGAACAGCTTGGTGAATAACTCACTGAACAATTCATTTATATGACTGAGGGAACACTATCCCCTCTTGTTTCTAGAATATCTCATCTACTTCTTAAGGTCAGCAGAGGGTTAGCAGAAGTCACCCCTCAGCAGCTGTACCTCCTTGTCTTAGCATGCGCTTTGTCGTGCTCTTGGTACTTTCTGTGCTTGTCTTCTGATCTACTTCTTTCTCCCTTAGTTTTGACTGTTTTCATGCAGCCACCATTTTGTCAGCCCTCAAACATTTCCACATATTCCTTATGTCCTCTGCTTCCTCCATCTTTGACAAAGGAACTGCTGTAGTATTTGCTTTCAGGTAAGTGGTTGCTCTGGATTACAAATTTGAGCTTCTGTTGTGCTGTAGCCCCTGCTGTCACCTGAGGGGTTGGCTAAGACCCATTGCAAGGAGACAAGGAACTGTTTTAAGGTTTGGGTTTTGAAAGGGTGTTTCATAGCATGGCATTAAAGCAGGAGGTGTGAGGGTAGAGGGCGATGCTGCTTTGAAGTTCAGTGAGGAAGTTAAGGCACAAAGCTGAGAGAGAGAACTGAGATCTCATCAATCCAGGGATGCAGGGTTGAACAGGAGCTTCCTTTTTCTTCTTGTATCCTACTAAATCGATATCTGCATATCAGGAGCAGTGTCGACCTCAGCTGCACTTTCTGCCATGAGCTCTTTCTTGCTGCTCCTTTCACACATACAATCTTCCCTAGCATCATCTACAGCATTCCGCTTGAATCACCTCAGGAAACAGCCATTTCATGATGGCCCAAAGACCAGGCCAGCTTGCTGATAATTACATTTACCTAGACAGTAAATGTGGTGAAACACTTGAGTGCTTGAAGCATCGCACTGTGCCAGGTGGGCCTTGTCTCAATCCCAGTCCTCCCACCTCTCCCCTGCCAGGTGTCTGTCACCTCCCTCTTGCCCTCTTTTAGGTCTGCAGGACTCTCTTGTCCCCAGGTTTCTATGGCTGTCTCTGAGGGTTACATTAAAGAAACAGACAAATTACTGGGTAACCTAATGTACTAGGGTAGGAATGGTGGCTTGAGCACTGATTCATTGCTACCGCAGTGGAAAAATAGCATGAATCTCATTTGCAGTTCCCATAGTTCCTTCCTTTCTTTCTCTTCTCCCCTTCCTATATTTTGCTCCTGTTGATAAGCCTCTAAATACTGCCTTTAAAAGAAAACCACTGCCGCCGACCACTGATTCTAGCTTCAGTTCTTCTTTGGCAATATAGCAGTGTGGGATTTGGCATTTGGGATCTGCTCCAGAGTTGCACCCACTCTCGCTTTCTGCCCAGTGCCCTAGGGCATTCTGCCCCATGATGTACCCACCACGAGCAGTCCCAGGCTAGAGGACTCCTGTGCAAAGGGAATACCTGGCTCTGGCAACAAAACCAGTCCAGTTTGGTTTGGTGCTTGAATCAGCAGCTGTGCTTGACAGTAGGGTGGCTGGGTGTATACGTGCTCTATAGCTGTCTGGGAACATTGCTCTGAGCAGCCGTCCCATAGTGTCAACTGGGTCATCAGTCTGTAGGCAGTGCAACAAGTTTTTCAGAAACCTGTTTAATTAACAGAAAATATTCTGAACAGCAGATAGAGACTTCCAGCCCCCTTCTCACTAATGTCACCAGTAAGAAGGTCTTTGTTTTGCAAAGATCTGTAACAGTTTGATTTCAGGCTTTTAAGTCTTGGTATTTTATATGGTAAGGAAGATTGCTTACTGTTTGGATAAAAGACTTCCAGAAAATAACAAGGTCTGGTGATTTTTTCTTTTTAATCTTATACCTGAGGACTGTTTCTGATGTTGCGGTGAAAGGTATCTAGGTAACAGTAAGCCTGTTGTCAGTGACAGTTTGTCTGTGCAAAGCTCTGCATTCCCACTGAGCATTTTTAGCAGTCCACAAATTGAAAAAGTTTAAAGGCTATTGTTGCAGTCAGTTTGGCAAATCGTTTCCTTTGAGTTGTTACACTGTGTAAATATTCTGCTGTCCTGCCAAGAGCTGTTGTTCTGCCAGACATGTCATCATCTACATGAATAATAGATCTCAGCTCCTGATCACTTGTGGTCATGAAAGAACTGAGTGTTCTGTGAGGCTGAGTGGGATTGGGGTTCTTGGACTTAGAATCTGGAGGAAGATCTAGTCCCGCTCTAGATCAGTGTAATACTCCTGTACTGTGCAGCTGAAACTTGTCAGGAGTTGCTAATTTTCAGCCAGCTGGAAGGTTGTGATGTTGTCAAATGGGACAGAAATCTGTAAAGCTTTTCTAAGAAGTCTTTGAGACTTCAACACTCCAGTAATGCGATTGAACTTATTCATCCTCAGTCCTGTTTGTGTTTTTGGATACTTTGATGCAGCAAAAGATCAGTGAAGGAGAGGAGACTGATAGATACCAAGAGCTTTTTGGTAAGAAGAGTTTCCATGTAAGTAAGCAGGAGAGATGTCGCTAGCCTTTGAAGATTGAGAGGAGACAAATTTTGTTACTGAGAGTGAACAGTATGTCTGGAGAGCTGTCTGCCTCTTTTGCTGTACACCCATACGTATGTGTGGGTCTCCATTAAAGCTCTATGAACAGTGCCTTCTGTATGTGGTTCCCCACTCAGACCACTTTCTGAATGTTATTCTTGGTTGCTTTGTCTGGTTGATTGCACTGTGCTACTCAGTGTTGCATTACTGGGACAGAAGGCTGGAATGCTGTTATTTCAATAGTTTTACTGTGTTTTAGAAAAACCTTTGAGTTACTGTCCAAGGATTTGTTTTGTGTGTTGATGATAATTGCTGTGGAATGGCTACACAAGTGCCTGTCCTCTGTTGCTGAAAACTTTTCATCAAAAACTTTTCTTTTTCATCAAATCCAGGACTCTGTACTCATCAGTTCAGACATTCAAGCAGAGCTGTTTGGTTAAAACAGACACCTGTGGCAGTTCTGAGGACTATGGTTTAGATACTGTGCAAGAAGAGTTATGGTTTCGAACACTGCTTGAACAAATGTGATGAGATGGGATCGAAGGGCTGTTTGTTTGATCAGAAAAATGGGAGGGAGTGTACTCTGCAACCATTTTACTAACACTCTCGAGGGCAAGGAAATACTATTTAAATATCCTTTAAAACAAACTTTTGCTGCCTTTTCTGCTTGTTTAGTTTCCCTCAGCTTAAACACTTAAACAGGTAAGACAATTTTACTTTTTTAGATTCTAATCTAGCGCAAAAATGCGGTGTGTGAAACAGCAAACCATGGAGGAGAAATTAGGAATTAAAATTAAAACCCTTTAGATTTTGTAGAATCATAGCATTGTTAAGGTTGGAAGAGACCACTACGATCATCATGTAGTCCAACCCCAGCCCATCCCCACCATGCCAGCCAAACCACATCCCTCAGTGCCACATCTCCATGGTTCTTGAATGCCCCCAGGGATGATGACTTCACCACCTCCCTGGGCAGCCTGTGCCAGTGCATCACCACTCTTTCTGAGAAGAAATTTTTCTCAATATCCAACCTGATATCATTTATGTGAATGGGACTTACAGAGAACGTTTATGACCTTCATGTGACTACCAAAGTACTTTTATTTATATGAGAAGGGGTATTGTGCTGTGAAATATTCTCTCAAGGGTAGTAGTGGCAGTAGTCACTTGAAATGTTTCCTCCAAAGCAATTTTAAGTGCTAAGGACCGTAGTGAAACCATCTTTTGTTGACTGGGAAGCAAGCTGTGTGGCCCCAGAAGACTCCTGTGCCTCTGACTTATGGCTCCTTTCAGGGGTTTTGCTGGAGTAGATAAATATCCCTCCAGCAAGCCTCTTGGACTCATCTCCTACTTTGTTTATTTTTTTGAGTATTTCTTGTGTCAGAGGAATACTCTAGGGAATTCACCATTCAGCATTTCATACTGAAATTATCATAAATCCAAGGGGGGTTTGCTGCTTTGTCTGCTTCATGGCAAAGCTCACTGGATCTCTAAGTCATTTTTTTCATTGTGTGTAACTTCCAATTCCATGAGCTAATATTAGTTATACAGTGAGGAGACATATATATATAACCACATCATTTTGTGTGTTTCCATATATACTCATGTTTCTATATATAAGCAAAATGCTTTCCTAAGAATATTTCAAAATATTTGTCACATTTTGTCGTGTATTTTATGGTGGGAAAGTGTAATCGGAAAAAATGCATTTAGTTCTTGTGGGACAGTAAGGTAAAATAGCTACTTGTGTGAACTGAGTCTTTTTTTAGACACGGGCAATACAGAAATATCCAAGTGCTAGCCCTGCTGTGAACTCAGAGAGCATTTCCTTTTTGCCAGCACCTGCAGGCCTGTTTGTCTAACCCCTATGTGGCTGTGGGGCAGCAGGGAAGGGAGCCCGGCAGCACCAGGGCTCCTTACTTTGTCCTGAAGAAATCGTAACCTTTTCCTTGTAGGTGGAAGCGATAGCGATGCTTTGAAGTTCATTCTTCTCCTGTCACCTGGGGGGCTGGCAGGGGGTCTTCCCCCCTACTGCTGTGGGAAGGATTTCTTGGAGGGACCTCCCATTTGTTTGGGGATTTATATGTTGGTTTTGTTTTGATTAAGATTGAATCTTTATGAAAGCAAAACTGGTAACAGTCTCAGTTGTTCTTTATTATTTTTCTTCTATTCTGGTCTCCCATGACTCTAGAATCTAATCATGAAATTAAAGATGCAAGAAGAGGCCAGGAGTTCTGCAGGCCTAAGGACAGGTTGCAGGGACAGGTGTGGATCATAGAATGGGTGGGTTGGAAGGGACCTCAAAGATCACCTCTCCTACCATGGGCAGGGTTGCCATCTGCTAGATCAAAGACCAGATCAGGCTGCCCAGGGCCCCATGCAACTTGGCCTTGAACACCTTCAGGGATGGGGCATCCCCAGCCTCTCTGGCCAGCCTGTGCCTCACCGCTCTCTCAGTGAAAAATTTCCCCCTGACATTTAATCTGAATCTTCCCTCCTTCAATTTAGAACCATTCCCCCTTACCCCATCACTGTCTACCTATGTAAAAAGTTGAATGCCCTCCTTTTTATAATCTCCCTTCAAATATGAGTTGGTATTGCCAACTCATAAGGAGAAGGAGAAGGAAAGTGGGGGCTTTACAGTGGCGACAGGAAATGTTAGACCCCTCCATCTAAAAATAAAAGACAGGTAGAAATTTGGCTCTGACTCTCTAGTTTTTCCATCTCTCATGCCCCGGTCCTTGGATCATCTCCTGTGAAGCACATCTGTTTTGCTATTGTTAATATGCTGGATAAATACTGTTGTTTATACTTGTAGATTTAAGGGCAAGTCCTTGGAACATAGTAGACTGGTTTTCTGATTGAGGTTTATGTTGATGTTTTTGTATGGGCATACCCAGAATGTTTGGATTTACAAGCAGTCATGGAAAATAGCAGTGAAGTGCGCATATGTACATTGCGTGACCTAATTGCCTGTGTCTTTTCTAGCAGAAGCTAGAGCTGTTTTACTTTAGTGTTTATTGGAATGTAAAAAAATTCAGCCTAATCCTAGCTAAAACCAAACAAGTCTGAAGTAGAAGTCACGACAGCAGAACACCATCACTCTGAGGTCCTTTCTGTGGCCAGAGCAGTGATGCACGGTTGTTGGTGTCATACCCTACCGAGCACTGGTAGTGTGGGTGCAGATTTGTGGCCAAAACTGAGTGGGAAGCTTGAGTTCCAAAGCCCCCTCTGCCCAAGAAAGCAAGAGAACTGTGAACCATGGGTCTGCTGACTAATCCAACCTGTACCAGTGACTTCAGCCTGGTAACTGAGATGGTTTCCCTGTCCAGTGCAGTTGGGCTTTACCGTAGCTCTCATCAGGGGGTTGTGAAAGGAGCTGGGTACATCCTGAGTTCCAGGGATCATGGGCTTAGCTTGTTCTAGAGTGAAGTGGTCAAAATAAATGAAATCCCAGAAGTGATAATGAAGTTGCTTGCTTAGGTCATGTGGGACCAAGTATGTCCAGCTTCATTTTGGATGGGAATAAAATGATGATACAGACAGGCAGAACGGGGGGGTTAGTTGCACTACCTCTTCCCCAAGATAATCAGGCAGATCAGGAAAGAAATACATCCTGGCAGGCTAAAATATTATCCTGTCACAAGAGAAAAAAAAAAAGTTATCACATCTCATCACTTGATGGTAAATATTAGGCAGAGAGGAACTTGGATAATACTGTAATGGAGGTGTGAGCTGTGTGTCATCCCTGCCCATCCATCTGACAAGCTGTTGAGCTACTCTGATTTATGTGCCGTCTTTGAAAGCATTTTGGCCTGAATTTTAAAATAAAACAATGAGCAGCCTTTACACTAATACTTCTTATTGTCCTCTTGCTTCCTCAAATGTCGTGCTTACTGTCTCTGTCGTTAGATTCAGAAAACTGTGATGAAAATTGTCAGAAATACTGTAGCAAAATATTTCAGTAAAATGTGGACACATTCAATTGGAATATATCAAAGAGTTGCTGTCTCTCAATATGTCTTTTGTATTGCTCTTTAAATCTACTGTTGATTATTAATTATAGACTTTGGTCGCTGTTCCAAACTGATTTTCTTCACTATTTGGACAGACCCTGTTAAACCTTAATTTTCTGAAATAGAAGAACTCTTAATCACAGCAAAAACAGTGGTGACAAATTCACAGCTTCCTGCTTTGGGCTCCTCTCCTCTTTGTTTGATCCCTAGTGCCTTGTTTCTCAATGGGAAAGGCTTTGCTTTCTTATTTGGCAGATTTCCTTCCTCCTTCAAGAGCTCTGGGCAAACTCATCCTACCAGAGAGATGCTCAGTGTGGCTGACAGAAATGCTAAATACTGCATTGTTCCCACACTCAGACTTCTAAAATTTGCTTTATATGGTCAGTAATTAAAAATGTTCGTGGTGTCGTGGCCAAAGACTGATCTTTGAAGTCCCTATTTCTAAAATCTGACTCAGTAATACTATTTTTGAAAGAATTAACATTGCTTTGTCTGAATGGAACGATGGTGATGTACTACTAGTTCATTTGAAAACCTTGCACTTAGGAACAAAGCCAGCTATTCTGCGTTTGTTCTTCAATAGTATTAATAATGTTATTATTAATGTGAAGTTATTGTCACTCTTTCAAACAAGGCAGTTTACTGTAATATTATCTTTTCCTAGATATAGTGACTCAGAAGTTTAACTGCAAATCCTGGTTCATTTGGCTGCTTTGCATAATAGGGTTTTTAAGTAACGTGTCATTAAGATAGAATCTATTTAAATCCTTAGCAAAATGCAAAGTCAGTTTTCCCTCCCTCTATACACTGAAATAGCTCTGAAATAGTAGGTGCTCTTATTCTGTCTCTTCGGTGTTGTGTCAGGTAGCTTCAGCATCTCTTCGGGGGGGGGGGTAAATGATTTCCTTTTCTCATGTCCATAACTGTTGGTCTGTGCATGCTGTTAATAAATAGGCGTGGATCCAAGAGTCAGCAGTGCTCTGCTCTGTGCTGGTAGTGGAAATGGCACCGAATGAAGATGTGGGGTGGGTTCAGGATATTGGAAACATTCAGTCCAGTTGAGGCTCTCTGAGGCACTGTCTTGATAGTTGACGACGCTTAGATGTACCATACCTGTAGTCTTTAAAATAAAAACCCAGCCACTTTTCAGCCAGAAAACATCCTACCCTTCTTACAGCATGAGACCCCTTTTTGTGCAGCCCTTCCTGCATCGTTACATTTTGTGGTACCTGAGCCCAGGCCTGACCTGCATAAACACCTGTGCAAAAAGAAGGCTGTGTTCCTGGTGCTTTCAAGTTGCTGGAGCACCCTTCATCTGAAGTCTTTCTTTCATGGTGGCTGTCACAGCATGGTACGTGGAACTGGGGCATCCTGAGTTACGTTTTGGAGAAATAAATGTGCAGTGTTAGAGAGCAAGGGCTCACGTGGCCCTGATTCTGCTCCCATGCAAAGTCGAGCTCACTGCTGCTGGTTGTGTTTGCAGGCATGTTTATGCCGCTGCTTCGCTCCCTGTGAAAGCACAGGCACGTAAGTACTTGTAAGGTAGTATAAATCCCACTGTGTAGAGGATGCTCTTACCAATTTAGAGAGCTAACAGGGTAGCTTTTGGTTAAGCTTCCCCTGGCTGATGCCACAATAGAAATCAGAAAGCCTTGCGCTGAGCTCAAAAATCTGACAGCGCCGTTGACCGGTTGGGGTTTGTGCTGCTCGAATTGCAAGCTGTGTGTGGTATAAATGGCCAAAAGTAAACCAGGTCATTAAAATAGAATACTCATGATCTGATATGTTGGTAATGCAATAACCCATTTTAATTTATGTCCCAAATAGTGAGCTAAAAGTAAACCACAGGAGCTGATGATGGTAATCAAATAAATCCAGCCTCCGGTTGCTATCTCAGCCATGGTCCCAAGATGCTGCTCTTCCTTTTCAGCTCACACGCTTTGCTCTCAGCACTGCTTGGGTCCTTATGTAAGCACGCTGGCCTCAGCTAACCTCCTCCTAATGTCCGAGCGTGTTTCTGTTATGCCTTCTAGTACTTTACCTTTGTAGGATTTAAAATCCCATGGTGTAGATGCCAAAATCCCAAATTAAACTCCATTCCAGGAATCGAGGGAGGCAGGATTAGAGGGAGGATTAGGAGCTAGGATTTTTGGCTGTGATGATACAGGCTGTTGTTTGTCATGTTTTGATTACCTGAACATGGAAGCCATTCGAGTTCATCGCTCTTCATGGCTGATTTCTGGTCATAAACATAGAATCATAGAATCATTCCAACCATAGAAGGTGGGAAAAGACCTCTACAGTCATGTAGTGCAACTGCCAACCCATCACCAGTGTGCCACTGAACCATCTCCTAACATTCATGTTTTTATTTAGTGAATTAGCTATAGGTGAGCAGAAATGGCCAGCTGGACAAGTGGGAGTGATGGAGGGCACTGACACCTTTGTCATGAGTGATGGCAGGGCTCAGCAGTTGTCCTCTCAGGGCAGGGGAGACCTGAGAAGATGGAGTGGTTGCAGGTGTAGCAACGACACAGAGCTACAGAAGGAGACGTTATACAGCCCGTGGCATTGTTGGTCATTGCTGTGGAGTCTCAGCCTGAGGTACACATCTCCCAGAGGAGACCTGTCCAGATTCAGCAGCAGGCCAGCACCCGGGCACCACAGCTGCCGGGGTCCGGGACCTGTCCTCTCCACCTGAGCTTTCAGGATGTGCAGCTTTGAATTTAACAAACCCAAGGTTTTGCGCTCCCTCTACTGGCTGCATTTCTGCTGCTTGGTGCCTGCTGTTCATCCCTGAAGGAATGCTGGAATCGGTGGGGACAACCTCAAACAAACAGAGAAGTAATGAAGTTTGCATGGGTCCTTTACAGGGTCCTTGGCCATGCTGTGAAGGTTCAGGTCAGTAGAGATGCATTTCCTATGCTTCTTTCCAAAAGGTCATTGTTTGCCTTGGGAAGTGGAGGCACAGCAGCATACGTCACGCATCAGAATCTTTTGAAGCTGATATGGAAGACATGAACCATGGCCAAGAATGACTTGAATATTCTGTTTGCTTGCCTTACATTTTATCTGCGTTATTTTCTTCGGTGTTAGCCCAAATAGCGGTAGATCTCCCCCCAGACTCAGTGTTTTCTCAGCGTTGCCACCTCTTTTCTCAACTTCTATTTGCTGCATGCTCTCAAATACTTCCTTGACTCGTGTTTTAAACTTCCAGCTTTTTTCTCATCTCAAGCCACCAGTGTCCTGATACCACAACCTCTGGTTTGAGCCTCAAAGGAGAGAGTGTCAAAAATGCCTTGTTTTGAGAGTTTCCTCTTTCAAACCTTATGTTTTCAATCTCTTCCTCTCCCACTTAAGACCTCGCAGATGCTTCTCTAGAACGTTAGCTTCCAGTTTTGGGGGACAGCTTCCATTTGTCCACATACCAGACTGCAATCAGATGTTCTGGCCAATACTGAGAGCAGCTAGTGGTGTGCGTTTCACTGGACTCCTGGTTTTACCATCCTCAGCTGTATCCAGCCCAAGTTCCCTCCTGGATAAGGACTGCGTGACCAGGAAGCATTGGCACACTGTCTGTGCCAAGGGGACCAGTACTAATGTACAGGGACTTTGAAACCATTCCTCTTGACTCTTTCATTTCAGTTTTGCCGCTTGCGTACACCGTTGCAATAAATGTCCTCAATTCTCTGGATTCTCCCCTAAGATTTCCACTTCGATAGCAGAGCTCTGAGTTTAAATGACTTTTTTCCTTACTCATAAGTTACGTCTGGTTTCCTGCTGACTTCTTCAACTTATGGACCTTCTCATGGACTTATCAGCTTCTGATCTGAGTTTGCCCGGTACAGTCTGGTTGCATTTGAGCTGCCCCAGGTAGCAGCTTTCTCTAGCTATGCTTTTACTGTTAAAACAAAACAAAAAACAGCGTGCAAAATACATTAAGTTTAGCAGCACGCTTCTCACCAAGGTCTGACCAGAACAAACTGAAAGGTAGGCAGCAGTAGCGGAGTTGGAGTGAGTAGAAGGGGTGATAGGCTACTGGAGATGGAAAATGTTAGCTCATCTGTTCTCTTCCATCTGCCACGGGGCAGCAGAGAGCTACTGAGCCCTTTCTAGGAGCCTTGTCCAGTTTTCAAAGTTGCAAGTAACTGAGCTTCTGCCATTTCCCTTGGGAAAGTATTCCTTATGAATACAATTCACTGTCAGGAAGTCATTCTGAATCCCTATGTAATTTTTCCTTTTTTTGGTGTCCTCCCACTAAAATGGGCGTTCAGAGTCTTAACACACAAAAAAATCTATTTAAAGTATGACTTTTTTATTTTTTTTAATTTTCCTGTCAAGGCTGCTGTGGTTTCTAGTTAATGTTTGTGCGAGGCTGTAAGATGTCCAGTTTAAAGGCAAAGAATCACCATATTCCCTGTGGTACCACTAATACTTTCGCTCATTCCTTGAGGGTCTGGATGAGCTTTGTGTGGCTGCATTAAGTGAATGTTAGTTATTGGATTCCCTTCCCAAATGTACATTAAATATGAGTGTGTGTTGTTGCTGAAAAGAGCTGGATATAAAAAGCCTATTCTGAATCTAGATTATGTTTGTGCAGGAGTTTTTGTTTTCTCTGGATTCTGTGAATGGTGTTGTGTTGAACCTGAAGACAGCGTGCAGCAGTAGGTAAAAGAGGACATGGGGGGAAAGTAGCACCCCCATTCCCCTGCTGAAAATAATCGACTTGCAAAAGCGAACAGCATGAATGCAAATTTCACTCATAGAAAAGAGATGTAATGACCTTGAACTGTGCTGCAGAAAAGAGATTTAGGAAAACACATGTTACATGGCTATAATTGCTTGCAAGCCAATGCTGTTCTAAAGGGAGTTGTTTTAATGGTTAAATTATACAACACGTTTTAAAATTGATTGTTTTGTGCAATGCATTGCTGAACCTGTGAATCTCACTGACAGACCCAATTGTTTACCTTTACTGAAATCGGCCCAAAACAGCGCAGTCACGTAAGAATAAACGGGCAGATGTTTCAGAAGCACAGGTTGTCAGTTAGGAAATTCAAGGGCAGCTTAGCACCTCCTGGGACTTTTCTCCATGTACTTGTAGGTATGTTAAACAGGTTGTAGCTTAATGTTCTGGGGCTCTCGCCAACAGCAAATGGACTCTAATTACTGGTTTTTAACGTAAGTGGACTAGTCTGATTCTAGTTCTACCACAAAAGGACTTGCAGGGACCTTCTTTTGTGTAAATATCTACTGTAGGTAGGGAGATTTTTCTTTCAATTTAAAGCTATGGTAGCAGTATTAAATATCAGCAGCACAGTCTGGCTAGTAGCATCATTTTGCTATTACTTTTGGTGGTATACATGGCCATATTGTATCACTGAAGATCAGTAAAACATACTTGCTGTTTTTACGTGTCTCCCTTATGTATGGAAAATTTTGCATTTTCTTAGGTTCCTAAGCAGAAATTCAGGAATTAAAAATCAGAAATGAAGCTTGATTTGAGATTTCATTCAGAGTCTCTTAAGATCACAGGTTAATTTAGGAAGGGTCTTCTAGACATCATCTGGTGCAATCTGCTGTTCAGGCTATTTCTGAAGTTGGATCAGTTCACTGAGTTTTGAATACCTCCAAAGATGGAGATTTTGCAGCTGGGCCTCCATTCCAGCATTTGACCATCCTCGTAGGGAACAGTGAGAGTTTCCATTTTTGCATTGTGTGTCCCATTGGTATCTAGCTCCAAGAATAAGCTAGCTTTGTCTTTACTTCTGTAGAGTACTATGAGGTAGATGAAGCCTTTTAAGATCCTCCCCTTTTAGCCTGAACCAGCGAAGATCTCCACACCTTTCCTTGTGCGTTGTGTGCTGCGGCCCCTCACCTTCCCTCACCCTCTATGGTCCATCCACTGGAATTGTTTCAGTTCATCAATATCTTTCCTGTAGCGAGAAAGCCAAACTGGACATGGTAATCCAGGTTTGGTCTCACAAATGCTGAAAAGAAAGGAGTAATCCCTTCCCTTGACCTGCTAGCAGTTATTTCTAATGCAAAGAATCACGGAATCACAGAATCACCAAGGTTGGAAAAGACCTACAAGATCATCCAGTCCAACCATCCATCCATCACCAATAGTTCTCACTAAACCGTGTCCCTCAACACAGCATCCAAACGTTCCTTGAACACCTCCAGGGTCCTTGGACCACCTCCCTGGGCAGCCCATTCCAGTGCCTGACCACTCTTTCAGAGAAGTAGTGTTTCCTAATGTCCAGCCTGAATCTCCCCTGGCGCAGCTTGAAGCCGTTCCTTCTGGTCCTATCACTAGTTACACAAGAGAAGAGACCGACCCCCAGCTCACTACAACCTCCCTTCAGGTAGTTATAGAGAGCAATAAGGTCTCCCCTGAGCCTCCTCTTCTCTGGACTGAACAATCCCAGCTCCTTCAGCCGCTTCCCATAAGGCCTGTGCTCCAGACTCCTCACCAGCTTTGTTGCCCTTCTTTGAACATGCTCCAGAGCCTCAATGTCATTCTTGCAGGGAGGGGCCCAAAACTGCACTCAAGGTGCATCCTTACGGTGCTGAGTACATAGATACAATCACTTCCCTGTTCCTTCTGGCAACACTGTTTCTGATGCAAGCCAGGATGCCATTGGCCTTCTTGGCCACCTGCGCACACTGCTGGCTCATGTTCAGCCCAGCATCAGTCAATGCCCCCAGGTCCATTTCCGCTACACAGTCTTCCAGCCACTCTGCCCCAAGCCTGTAGTGTTGCCTGGGGTGGTTGTGGTCAAAGTGCGGGACCCGGCATTTGGTCTTATTGCAGTCACTGTGCAGCTTGTTTTGGTACGAGGATACACTGCTGGCTTGTGCAGCTCATCTGCTAGCACCAACTCATCTCCTTCTGCAGGCCCATCCACTTGGTCTTTACTGCCACCGCCTGGGGCTTGTTCTGTCCTATGTTCGTGACTTTGTGTTCCTTGGACTTCACAGGTTTCCCATCAGCTCATTTCTTCAGCCTGTGTGTCCATGGGAAAGTGATTTATGGGAATGAGGTTGTTAAAGCTCTCTTCATGTGTCAAAGCTCTCCATGTAGACAAGGCCCTCTGTCCCGACTGGAGCAGATGTTGGTGTTGATGGGACATTTGCATCTCTAGTTTGGACTGCGTGACAATATTCTTAAAGCCTTTGCTCTAAACCTAGAAATGCCTCAGGATCAATGGATTTTTTTTTTTTTTTTTCCTCTCATTTTTTTCCCCATTTCTTTCAAGGAATGGTCAAGGCATTGACCAAGAGAATCAGTATTTCAAGCATTTCTTCTCATGGTGTTCTGTGCGGCTAGTCAGTCACATGGACTCACTTGAGCTCATTCAAGGTTCACTGACCCATGCGGATTCCACTAAGCATCTTCATGCTCCTTGATTAGCTTAATAAATTAATCTGAAGCAGTGGTACAGAGCAAAATCCAAGCTGAGCAGCAAGATTTTGAGCAGTGGGGTGAGAATGCATTTGCTTTTAACAAAACTCCTTGGTAAAGTAACAGAGATTAGCACTTGTCCCAGTTTATATCCAACGCTGTGCACATGTGTAAGCTCCACAGGCTCTTGCTGATGTTACCAGCCACTGCTGTAGATGGGGAAGCTGAGGCAGAAAGCAAACACTGCCTCTTTGCCCTCTTTCTGTTTAATATGTGTTCTGTTATTAAAGGCCTATTCATAAATATAGGCAATCCAGGTTTCCTTACCTGGACATTTTAGTTGCTCAGCTCTTTGTTGGATATGTATCACATGTACTTAACAGTGGAAAATGCAGCTGAAACTTCTCTTTCTCAATTGAATACTAGGGTATGGCAAATACCAGTGGCCTAATAAAGTCTTTGAATAAAGTGGTAGCCAAGTTCTGTTTAAAATACTCAGAGGAGTCATTATTTTACTTACAGACCACTTTTAAAGTTGAGCACATGCTGTGTTGTGCTTCTTTTTATGATGTATTAAGGACTCTTTGCACTCCTTTGGCTTTTCCTTTCGCCTTTCTTGCCTTGATTGCTTCCATGCTTGGAGGGTGTTTGGCAGTCTCCTTTACAACAACCGGAAGTCAAGCTGACACTGAGAAGGCAGCTAGTCTGGGATCGCGTCTTCTTCGCATCTGTATAACCAATGCTTGTTCAGCTGCCTGATGATTTCTGGCAAATCTCTGGATCTGGATCAAAATTAACTTACAGAGAACCAAGAAATATAATTTCCAGATCTGATCTTTTTCCTTGAGTGACTGCATGAGAATAAATTAGATTGGTTTAAAGTCACCTGGCCCCAGCAATTATGATGAATTCATGATAGTTGTGAACGCTTGAAAATCAAGAGGGAAAGAAGATGAGCATCAACCTGCATTTGGCTGAATGGTGTATTTGACAGATAAATGCTCTGCAGCATGTAATTTTAATGATAAGGCTCTAGCTGACGATTGATGCTGCCCAGGGAAAATTTCATTGAAACTATGACAAGTTTCAATTGTCTTGGTTCTTCGGGTGATAAATAAAAACATAGGCATAGATTATGGCATATCCAGAAAACTGTTTCCTGCCTTCTTTTTTACTTCAGCTCCTTCCCCAGTCCCATTCCCTTAAACCTGTCCCATTGCTTGTAGACGTGCCCAAGACTCCACTGTTAGTTCTCTTCAAAAAGTAAAGTTACGTGAACTTTACCATAGGAAGTTCGGAAGTGGAGGGACAGGCTATAATTTGGTGATTTTCATTAAGGCTGAGCACTACATTAATAGCACTGTTGTGTTGCTTGAAGAAGGTTTATTTTGTTTTACCCACTTGAATGGATTTGAGCAGTCCTATTGCTAACTGATGGACGAGAATGGTGATACTGGGAACCAGTATCTGAATGGGCAGGTGTGAATGAACTGCTCTGGTCTGTAATAGATGTAAGTCTTGAAGGAGTTGTGTCTTGTCTTGAAAGCACATATACTAATATCTGAGCAGGCACTAGGAAATCAGCTACAGTCTTTTGTTTTGTTTGTGTAGCATTTAGGTGCTGTGGTTCTTGAGCATCAGTAGATTGAACAGAAATAATTCTTGTTGTGAACGCCCCCTCCCTGGAAGCATTCAAGGCCAGGCTGGATGGGGCTTTGGGCAACCTGCTCTAGAGGGAGGTATATCTGCCTGTAGCATGGAGTTTGGAACTAGATGCTCTTAAAGGTCCCTTCCAACCCAAACCATGCTATGATTCTATTCTATAATTGAAGTAATATATTACAGCAGAAGCGGAATGGTAATAACATGTAGATCTTCCATCTTTTTATGAAGTTAGCTTTTTTTTTTTTTAACACTGTTCATTGAGCAGTAAAAAGAGCTGGAAGTCTTGCAGGGAATACAAAGAAATAAAATCTGGCACAGTGAAAGACTTTCAGTACAACATGAATGTACTTAAAAACACAAGTCATCCTTCTGTTAATTCACTGTAGAATAAGGTCTCTTCAAGATAAGACTCAGCAGTGCTGTGGAGTTGGTATTTAAAGTATGTCCATCTGCATCTAAACGAGTAGCTCCAAGACAATCAGATTATGCAGTAGTTACTTTGGTGAGAATATCGCCTAAGTGGAATGGAAACTTCATTTTGAGTCTAATATTAGACCCTGCTTTGGAAAATTCCTTTTAAATGATCACAAGCTGGGAATAGCAAAAGAATTTAACTTTCGACAGACAGCATTCACCAAGAATTTGTTTTTAACTGCTTATGTTGGGTCCCTGGGAAAGCAGATGTGAAAAACTTACCAAAGTGAATTGACTTGACCTGATGCAATGTTTATATCAGTAGTTGATAAGTTTTCCTCCCTCGTCTAATTTGCTCAGGATATTTTCATTCTTTAGGCATGAGTAAGTCTGGGTTGGAATAGTTTGAATGCTTGTTAGTCTAATAATCTGAATCTTAAAACATGCAGACGTTGTTGCCTATAAAGGGGTCTAAGCGGAGTTGAACTATTTTGGTTATCTTCCACGGATGGGGATAAGCATCATTTTTGAGACTAGCAAGGAAGAATGTGAGACCGTGTTGCTTACCTCCCAACAGCTCGCAAGGCATAGCGTGACCTGTATTTGTGCTCAGAATGCTACTGATGTTTGGAGAACCCTCTGAATGCAGAGATCAGCGTGCCTTTATATGCACCTTTACAAAGGGTGGCGAGGGGAGCTGGAAGGGTGTAGGAGCACATTCAAAGGGTTGTGGTACTTTTGTCATTCCTGTGGCAGAAAGGTCCTTAGGATGTATCAAATACACTGTGAGTGATGTACAGCTTAGGAATCTTTAGAGGCACTAGTATATCTCATCTTAATGTTTCTCTTTGTTAATCAGACACTCCTGCTTTGAATATCTTGATTAATTAATAAATAAGCCCCCTTCTGTATGGAGCCTGTTTAAATAAATTGTATTTGAGGGAAGGGAGGTGGAAGAGAACTTGTGGCTTTGGCTGAGCTCCTCTCCCCAGCTGTGCCCCGTCCATGTCCTTCTGTGGTTTGGCCATTTTGGAGCCATTGCAGGAGCTCCCTACAAAAGAGGGCTTCAGCCTGACCTGGACAAGACGAGGGGAAATGGCTTAAAACTGGAAGAGGGTAGATATAGACTAGGTATCAGGAGGAAATTCTTTACTGTGAGGGTGGTTAGATGCTGAAACAGGTTGCCCGGAGAGGTTGTGAATGCCACACCCTGGAGGTGTTCAAGGCCAGGCTGGATGGGGCTTTGAGCAACAGATGAGGTCCGATGAGGGATGTCCCTGCCTACAGCAGGGGGGTTGGAAACTGCATCTTAAAGGTCCCTTCCAACCCAAACCATTCTATGATTCTGTGTCTTTCCTTAGTTAGTGCAGGACATGAGAAGAGAAACAATCATCCACAGAATAATATAGGGTGACAGTGTCTCTGGGAAAAGAAATGAGAAAAAGACTCCTGATGTTTTGACTACTCTTTAGCGTGCTAGGTGGATCTGTGTGGTCCAGGACTGTGTTTCTTACAGGGACATCAGATTATGATTTTGTGCATCTCAAAAATTTTGGATGTTATTAATCAGGTGTGACACCAACTTTTCTGTCTTTCTGTTTATACCTGTCTGTCCGTAATTTTGCTGTAATTTCTGATCTTTTAGGAATTTTGAAATGTCTAAACCACTGATCTGTCTCCTTGCAGGCAAGTCTCACCTGGCTATAGTACAAAGAGTAAACAATGAAGGAGAAGGGGATCCTTTTTATGAAGTCCTGGGAATTGTCACTTTAGAAGATGTGATTGAAGAGATCATCAAGTCAGAGATTCTGGATGAAACAGATCTATACAGTGAGTAGAAATATTTGCACTTTTATTTTTTTAACAGACAGAGAAGACACCATCCAGCAGCAGCTGTGTCTTACAGCTAACTTGCAGATGGTCAGATGATCTGCAAATCCCTCAGATGGTCAAAATGATTTTTATTTTCACAGCAAGGGCACCTCACCCCTTTAAGCTGTATGAATTCAGAAACGGGACGGCTTTCTTTATTTAACCCGTCCATCTAGAAGATCTAGATGTGCAGCATCCTGGTCTCTCCTGTTAGCTGCTCTCCACCACGGTTGCCTAGTTTAAACCTCATTATTCCAGTGCTTGTGACCTCCCATGTTTTCTTCTAACCTCTCACCCCCTCAAGGGAATGTAGTCTGTGTCCCCACCATACTTTATAAAGAAGGCAGGCAGGTGGATATCTGTGCCATGGGGAAGAGGAATGGAGTTTCTTTGGAGTCCATCTCTGTCACTCATTTGGAGAGAGCCTGAGAATGGAAAGGCTTCTTCAGGGCTGCAAATCAGCAAGTCCTAAATAACTCCTCTTGTTATCACTCAGTACAGCTCCTTCCTTCCTTCCTTCCTTAGTGTTGGTGTGCGTTATGGCAGATGATGGTACAGGTTGAGCATTACCTGAGACTTGAGAGATTTGGACTTCTTAGCCAGTTTAGAGTTTCTCTGGTTTTTGGCCAGTTACCAAAGTGTCTACTTTTGTTTCCATCTGCACAATCTAGCCTGAGCATATTGGACTTCCTCTCTGTCATTCTTCATCTGTCTTATCTGTACCTTGATCGCTTGCTGGCAGATGCTATTTTTACTGTGTATTCATGGGTAGCACAAGGATGTCTCTAGACTGTATTGTAATAGAAATAATAGAAACGGTCATTTTAAATATAGTTAACGCTGTTCAGCTGCCCTTTACTTTTTTTTCCTTATCTTGTGAAAAGGATCTGGATGTTTCTACAGCATCTTTTTCAGGCCGATGCAAGCATTTTCCTATCTTCCCTCCAGCCCAAAAGCCAAATCAGCACTTTGCACTGTGGGATAGACAGACTTCTACTTTTCCTAATAGATTTCTGTTGCCTGAACTACTTTCCATAGCTGGTCGGTATTTTACCATTATTTACGTGCCCAAAGATTCCTGTAAATCACGGCTGTGTTTTACACTGTATTGAACAGTCTAATTACTATGGAAATCACAGAACTCCAGTTAGTACTGATCTTTTTCATACCTTCACAAATGAATTCCTAGGCTAATCGTTACAACACAGTGTTTTTACAAGGTGAATTCAGACTTTATTTAATAATTCAAAATACTGCTGTTTGTTTTTTTTTTTTTTCTTGTTTGTTAAGAGAAACGATATAGATCTTGTTGGGTTGTTTTTCAAGGAAAAAAAAAGTTTAGACCATTAATAGCACATTAGAGGGCAAGGAAATTGATATTTAATTTTACTATATGAAGACTTCCTAGATTAACGAGATAGAGGTGGTAAACGTGAATTCATTTGAAACCATTCTTCCTGGGAAGGTTTTGTATAGAAAATTCCTGATTTCTATCAGGAGAAATAGGAGGGAAACTTAACCTCTCAGGCTTCCTGGAGGATGCAGGAAAATTTGAGGGGTAGCTCCTACCATGTACCATTGAGATCACCTTCTGGTTTCATTATCATAGAATCATTGAATGGCTTATGTTGCAGGAGACCTTAAAGATCATCTAGTTCCAACCTCCCTGCTGTGGGCAAGGTTGCCAACTACTAGATCAGGCACTAGGTCAGGTTGCCCAGAGCCCCATCCAACCTGTCCTTGAACACCTCCAGAGATGGGGCATCCACAACTTCTCTGGGCAGCCTGTTCAAGTGCCTCATCACGCTCTGAGTAAAGAATTTCTTCCTATTGTCTAACCTAATTTCCCCCTCTTTTAGTTTAAAGCCATTTCCCCTTGCCTTATCACTATCAGACTGTGTAAAAAGTCGGTCCCCCTCCCACTGCACAAGCCCAGCGCCCTCAGCTTTTTTGGAGAGGTGCTCCAGCTCTGTGATCATCTTCATGGCCCTCCTCTGCACCCATTCCAACAGCTCTCCATCCTTCCTGTACTCTGTCCTGTACTGGACACAGTACCCCAGTTGGGGCCTCACAAGGACAGAGTAGAGGGGGACAGTCACCTCTCTCTCCATGCTGCCACCCCTCTGTTGATGCAGCCCAGAATACTGTTGGCCTTCTGGGCTGCAAGTGCACACTGCTGGCTCTTGTCCAGCTTTTCATCCACCAGAACCCCCAAGTCCTTCTCTGCAGGACTCCTCTCAAGGTATTCCTTTCTCCCTTTCTTAAAAGTCGGTGTGATGTTACCCATTTTCCATTCACAAGGGACTTTGTCTGACAGCTACAGCTTTTCAGATATGATGGAGAGTGGTTTGGCAACCACATCAACCAGTTCCTTCAGGGCCCTGGGATGCATGTCGTCCGGCCCCATAGGCTTGTACACATTCAGCCTCACGAGACAGTCTGGTACTTGTTCTGCTCATGCACTGGGAGGGATTTCACTCTCCTGAACCCCACCTGGAGGTTCAGGGACATGCGAGACATGGGAAGCTAGACTGCCAGTGAAGACCAGGCAAACAATTTTAGTGTATTGGTAGGCTGTAACAAATTCTAATTGGTGTAGTGTTGGAAACATGCTTTTGGCTTTCTGAAGGAAGCTTATTGCCCTTGATATATCAAGACAGTTTGATTTTTGCTGTGTGTCAGTGCCAGTAACCCCCTGTAGTATTCATGCTCTCTGCTGCTGCTCATTGTTAGACCAAGCCAGCTTCTCAGAACTTGAAACCTTTGAACTGATTTGCTCTGTCCTATGTGTTTACTTAAAAGTAGACCTTATGATGAATTTTGGCAGTTATCATGCCTTTGTTCTGAAGTTTTAAAATGTTTTTTTTTGTGCTTTGATGGAAACTAGAAATTTGATGCAGTGAGTGACTTTGGGTACTGAAGCTGTGCCTTTCTGCTGCTTCCGTGAAAATGTGTCTTGACTGTGTTAGGGGAGAAGCAATTGCAGCTTTGTGGTTCTTGTTGAAAGCTGCTGTCACTGCTGAAGCTCTGCAGCTGAATTTCTCACAGCTTGTGCTCCCAGTGGATGCGTGGTATTACTTCATATTGCTCCAGTCTGCTACACCTGTAAGTTTGCAGAAATGGTGGGAGCAAGAGAAAGTGTGAAATATCTTTGATCTATCAACATCTGCTTGGATTGAGTGCTTCTGAGTGTGCAGCTGTACAGGGAATGCTGATGGGGTGGAGAGAAGAGGTTTCTGTTGTGATACAGGTAGGCTCTGAAAATGTCTCAGCCAGTGTCACAGTGAATAGCTGTGCGTTTGCCTCTTAGTATTGGAAGGTTGGAGCATTTGATGCACCACAGGAATGGGTGGTGCACTCCTGTAGCCCTGGCCATGGTGGGAGAGCATTTTTCAGCGTTCTCAAAGGCCAAGAGGTCTCAGTGCAGAGTGCAGCATCTACTGAGAGGCATGGAGTTCACCATTGTGACCCATGTTTGACCATTGTCATGTCTTATTTAGCTCTTTCTAACAGAAGATGAATTTAATCATCCCCTTAGTGTGACTGGAATGCTGCTGTTTTGCATTCATACAGATCAGAGAGGGTTGGCTCCATGTAAAATTAAGGACTCTTCTACAAATGATCAGCACTTCATAGAATTATAGAGTCATTTGAGTTGGAAGGGACATTTAAAGATGATCTTACCCAACTCCCCTGCAGTGAACAGGGACATCTACAGGTCAATCAGGTTGCTCAGAGCCTGAGGGGAAGACCACATTTTACCTTAATATTCCAATTTCCAAAGAGTTGTCAAAACAGGCATGTTAAATATATGTGCTTGTAAACTGTACCGCTTCTCCTGTGTAAACCGCAGAGCTACAGGGCAAAAAATAGTTTGCCCTCGGAAGTATTTTCACTGACACCCAGTGAAACTGTAGCAACATACTTCGCACAATGGTGATTTGCCTGGCTAGACCTGCAGATATTGTTAGTGTGTACATCAGTGTGCTGTGCCAGGAGAACAGAGCTTTCTGCAGCTGGAATCTGATCTTTAGGCATACCCAGGCTGTTACAACCCCCTTGACAGTGGTGCTTTTATGTTGTTGGCCTCTAGGATTGTGGACTTGCTAACATTCTGTAAAGTAGCACTGTAGGCTGTAGGAGCAGCATCCTTACAGGAAGCTACTGCATATAAGTAAAAGAGATAGTTGGCACATATTCTTGCTGAGCACCTTTCTGTTGTTATTAGCACTGAGCTGGACCCCTCCTGCCTGCCTAGAGATGAATACACTGTGAGCACAATACACAGAACTGCTCTGCGATTAGATGCTTGCAAGCAGACACTTTTCTTCCAGTGAAATAACAAAGTCTGTGGGTTCTGGGATCTGAGACTGCAGCACAGATGATGATTATTTCTAGTTTTTAAGGTGTATCAGCAAGCAGGGCTTTGCATGTGTACCACAGCAGGGTCTGTCTGCACAGGTTGCTCTGGATGGCTGTCCCTGCTGGCTCCATCCAGCACAGTTCATGTTGGACCCCATTCTAACAGAAATCGCTTCCTTCCTTTCTTTTCCCACCCTCCCTTCCCCAGCTGATAACAAGACGAAAAAGAAAGTAGCTCATCGAGACAGGAAGCAGGACTTCTCTGCCTTCAAGCAGACAGACAGCGAGATGAAGGTTAAAATATCACCGCAGCTCCTCCTGGCAATGCACCGCTTCCTGGCAACAGGCAAGTGTGGATTATCTTTTTTCACAATCGTGCCAGAGCCTCGGAGGCAGTTGGTCAGCAAAGGCCGGTGAGGTGGGTGGGACAGTGCAGGCGGGAAGGGAGGCTGGATTGTGGGGTGACAAATAATGCCTCTGTTGTGTTTTTCTTTTTAAATTCTTTCCTCTCCTGTGTTCAGTGTCGGCATGAACCCTCTGAGACATTTACCAGGGGTGGACCAGTAACTTTAAATTGGTCTGAAAGGTAAGGATGAATGCCAAGTGCCGCACTGCATGTGTAGAGTCCGTCAGATTAACGACTAGCAAGCGCACCCCATTAGGAAGAGCTCAGGGAACAAACCGCAGAGGACTCGATACCACTGGCCAGCTGACTGTAATTGCACTCTGGCACTTCATCCAGAAAGAGATGCTGGACTTTTTGCAGGACGGCATAAGCCTGTTCCATGAAACTTGTGACTTGAAGTGAAAAACTCTCAGCACACCTTATGCAGGCTGTGCAGGCGGTTGAACTGTGCATTTAAAGATGGATTTCTTGCTGGCTTGTGTGACCTCCGTTGATGGCTTCAGGTTTCAGAGGACAGTTGTCTCCGTCTCAGATCACCTTGATGCTTTAGCCCTTGTGTGGGCAGTCTGGCAGAGAGACCAGGGGCTTGAATGCTGACATTGCCTTTCATCGTAAAGTTGGTCCCTTCACCTCAGGGATGGGACCTGTTAACAGGAGAGCTTGTGGAAAGCAGACCATCCTATTGCTCATGTTGTCTCTTTTTGGCATATAAAGACTTCTCATATGCAGGCCATTCAGACATGCATCTTTCACTTCTATATTTAACATATATTCGTGGATTGAAAGTGATAAAGTTCTGTCTCCGGTTGGCCAGCTCAAGCTGGAAATTAATACTTCCCCTACTCTAAGATACAGTAACTGCCTGCCTAGATGCTCTCAGACCACCTTCGTGCTTTGTTTTGCCTCTGCAACTTAAACATGTGCGTGATCGGTTATCGCATCTCAGCTGAGGGGCCGTAATTCCTTAAAAGGCTTGGATGTCTGCAGCTCACGTGCACGTGAGCGTCTCCTTGGTGAGAGGAAACATTTCTACACGAGGATGTGGATTTAACAGCAAGCAAAGCATTGTTCACATAGTTGTACAAGACTCAGTGGAGTTCTCTAAGCACCTGCTCAACAGACATAGTCTTATAGTGCTGCGTCTCTGCTTGTTTTGTGGATAAGAGCATTGTGTAGCTTCAAACTGGCAGTGCTTCGAAGTGGCACTGCTAAATGAGATGAAAGCTACAATTTTGGTTTATCTGCTCTAATCTGAGAATAGTATCTCTAGCAGGTGAGAGGTGATGGGTCATTAACGGTCCTATTCTGAAATTAGGCATTAGGAATGCTTATCAATTTGCATGTGTAAATCTCGACGTCCCTGGCCTAACTCTCACACAAGGATGAGCTTTTTCACTTCTTGCAGCTGTTGTTGGCAATACTGATGATTGAAGAGCAAGTGGGTAGGGAACGTGTTCTGTTGTGTCAGGTATTAATCCCACATGGTTTGAACTGACTTGCACTGTGCATCACTTTGAGTAACTCCTCCCGTGTGAACCATGGCAGCTCAAATTGTGTCTTTGAATTATGTAGAGCATCTATCTAGAGTAACTTTCAAGGCCCCCAACACTGATTTTTTAGAACTTTTTTTTAAAGTGCAATAAATACAGTAATTTCAATACCTTCAGAGGAAGGAAAAATTACATCAGAAGGTTCTGTGTGCCCCAGCTGTAAAGCTTCTCCATTTACAACTCTGCAGTGAACCTATTCAACTGTGACCGCACTCTCACATGGGCAAGACTGCCTTCCTGTGCCTTTTCCCTTTCAGATGAAGACATGGCTTTTGGTGGTTGTTTGTTTGTTTGTTTTTTAAATACTTCAGTGATGAAAGTTGAGGTGTTCTTGTTCTTTTCCCCTTACAAATTTAACAGTCTCAAAAGACAGGAAGCGTGCAATTCCGTAATGGATCTCTCTGCATCTGTGTGTCATTTATAGGCAAATGCTTATTAATGAGTACTGCTAACTTCTTGCCAGGCGTATGAAGTGTAATGCCTAGTTGTATCTTGTGTTATAGAAGTAGAAGCCTTTGGTCCATCCCAGATGTCAGAGAAGATCCTTCTCAGGCTGCTAAAACATCCCAACGTCATCCAGGAGCTGAAATACGATGAGAAGAACAAGAAAGCCCCAGAACACTACCTCTACCAGCGAAACAAGCCTGTCGACTACTTTGTTCTCATTTTACAGGTCAGACATGTGATTATGTACTTGATATGTGCAATATTATGCATCTCCTGACATATCACTCGTGATATCTCTTCCACTTGTAGAAGTTTGCCATCTTTCAAGCATGGGACTGGAGGGAGCTTTGCTCATGGGAACCGCTTCTGTCTCTTTTATGATCTTGCCACACTTGAAGAGCTCATTCAGTTGCTTTTAGCCCCAGTTAAACCTGCTGCGATATCTGCTGAAAGTTATTTGTGCTTTACGTGTTACAATGCAAAAGAACCCTGGTGTGCAGTTGGCATTGCTTGTAGAACAGGGGTATGAAAAGCCTCGTGTCAGTAGGAGCTTGGCCAGGATGCTTTCACCAGTGGATTTTTCCATTTGCACAAGGAAGCAAGGGAGTTTGACAGTTTGGGAAGAAGGCATTTTTTTCTGTGCAATTTTGAAGTCCAAAACCTTTGGTGCTGTGATAAATGCAGGTTTCTGTGGGGCCACTGCACCGTCTACTGAACTCCTGCGGCCTCCTGCCGTAGCTCTGTGGTACCTTGGGCGCCTCACCGCCTGAGCTCTCACTCTGCACTGAGATCGTTGCCTTTGGGTGGGTTTTAGGTCGTAGCCCTGAGGGAGGGGGGGAAGGACTGATTTCTGTTTGTTCACTATAGGGTCACTTCCAGTGCTGATCATCTCCCAGGGTCTGTTACTTGCCAGGAACATTGAGTAGCTGGATAAAGCTTGGTACAGAAACTTAACTCCCATCTAGCACTGTTCGAGCAGTAACAGTCCTTTAAGAGACGTTTTGCTGGAAAGGTGCTTCTTTATCTTTGAGGATAACTGAAATGAGTTTTGGTTATACAAACAAGAGCACTGCAGGTGAAATTGTGGCAAAGGGCTTGAAATCTTCCTTTCCATTACATCTAACAACAGCAAAAGGGTGGGGGTGTTAAACATGATCAGTGATCAACAACAAAGAAAGCACTGGAATATGATGGTGTCGATTCAACATACTTCCCTCTTAAAAAAGAATTTGTTGCTTTTTTTAAAGTGTTTCTTTAACTGCTCTTTCTTATGTGCTGAATTATTGCAATCTGAAATATTCCAGAAGCAAGATAATGCTCCTGCATGAGGTAATGCTGCAAAACTGTAGCTGGAGGACACGTGCGATACGAAAGAACAAATGGTTCTTTCTGAGCTATTCTTCAATCAGTATGTATTTAGTAAAAACAAGGTGCTAAGTCTGTAATGCTTTTGGAAAAGGGAGTATTGCAGTAGGTACATACTGTAAAAATAGAAAGTGTTCTGCAAGGATCAGTGGATCGTTACTCTGCTTTTGTTATTTTAATGATCCGGTCTTGAGCATATTCTCTCACCTGTTGAGATAGAGAATACCTTCACAGTAAATCATACCAGAACACAAGCAAATGCATATTTTTTTGCATTAAATTTGCTAGTTTAATCTCTGTAGAGTTACTGTTTCATTTGGAAAGTCGCCTCTTTGCAGCAGTTTTTCTCGTAGCTACTGGGAAGCTTTTCTGTATTGGTTTGCTTTTGTCATTGCATTCTTTCAGAATTCCTGCTGGAGCATTAAGCAGTGCAAACCCAGAAACCAGAGATGTGTATACTTAAGCAGCAGAGCATATCTCATGGCACACATGGAGAATCCTTACTGGCTCTTCAGCTGCTGTGGCAATGCCAAGCGTGTGCAGCCTTCTTGTGGCCACCACTGGGAAGTGCTGCGTGTGCTGACAGCAGTGCTGGAACTGAAGCTCTGCTCTTACTGCTAGCTACTAACTTGTTCTTTGGGTACTAACTCCAGACTGTACGTGGAAATTAAAGCCTGCTTGCATATGTGTTTTAAAGACCTGTCCTTGGTTGGTAGGTAACTACCAATGATGAATAGAGTGAGAGCCCTGTTTATAACCAGTCTTTGCCTGGGTAACCAACAAGTAGCTGATTATTGGTGTTGTGGAGTGAAATTGATTTTAAAAGGGACTACATGAGGCGATTGGTTTTGATAGCAGGAAAGTGGGTTTGTGAGCTAAGCACTCTCTTCCTGTGAGATAGATGCCATTGTTTTTTTTTAATGGGAACAGTTAGAAAAACTGACTTGATATGAGGTCACATGCAGCCTGATTTCTTTCCCGTGTTTTTCTGCCCTGATACAGTGCTGTAAAATTAAGCACATGTTTAATTCATATAAATTGCTTTTCGTACAGTAAACACATAGAAATAAAAGCTACCTTTTGGACTTGTTTTAACCTGATTGTGTCCATTTGATGGTCAGTTCCCTTGGTATGTGTAGCATGGGCAGTCTGTCTGCCCTTTCGTTGTGTTGCAGGTAATTATGTTGTTTGCCTAACATCTCAGCCTTCATGTAGCTCAGCTTGAAGGCTGCCTGAGATTGCTTCTTTCTGCAGTTAGGTACTGTAATTCTCAGAACAGTACCAGTAAGGATGGAGGGGAAAACCAGATCCCACTAAGAAGCGAGTTATTTCTTGCTATTTATATATCAAAATAACTGGGATGTTTACTGCTACATTTGATATGGTAGTTTCTCTTCTAGAGTTGTTTGTATGATATCAGTATCTGTTGTAAAATGTTTGCTTCAGACCACATCAGAAATGGGTACATTGTGTGGTAGGGTGGTGGAGCCTGGGAAGCACTGAGTGTTCTTTTAAACAATATCCTGCTCTTTTGCAGAGTCTTAATTTAAGGGTGCTGGAACATGTAAAACTGCCAGAAACCAACAAAATCAAAATAACCCCAAGGCTGCTGCTTCAGGAATAAGGGCCTTGATTCTGTGGGAATCCCATTGGTGAAAACAAATGCCATCTGAGATGATGTCTTCCATCTCCATTTCCCATATTCATGTTAGAAGGGACTTGATGTGAATGTGAGCCATGCCCTCAAGTGTGTAGATGTCTCAAGACCCCAGATGACTGGATGCATACAAGCCTCTTGTGATACTGGGGGAGGGCAGGCAGTAGTACCATCCCTGTGACCCTACTCCCCCTGCAGGGACTTAGCTGCCACAGGGCCCAGGGGCCAGAATTGCCCAGGACAAGTATGTTTTTTTCCCCCAGGGTCTACCCCTTTTCAGGCATCCTTACAAACTGCAGGGACCTTGACAGTACTTAGCAACGTCAGGAAAGACTAGCTACTAGGGCTGAAGTCTGGTCTTGTGCCTCAGGACCTATGGTCCCTTTTAATTGCAGCTCTCTCTCCTTTTCCTTAACAGGGGAAGGTGGAAGTGGAGGCTGGGAAGGAGGGGATGAAGTTTGAAGCTGGTGCTTTTTCCTACTATGGGGTGATGGCCCTCACAGCATCACCAGGTATGTCCTCTTACCTTCTGCTTCTAGAACGCACTTGTGCACAAGCCTGTCTGCTGGTGTGTGTGGGAGGGGTGCATGCAGGGCATCCCCCCCCGCCATCCTGTGGGCTGATGGTAGCAATACCATCCTGCTAGTGGAACCCCCTGCCTGGCACAGCAGCCTGGTGGCAGTGCTGGCTCTGACAGCCAAGCAAGCAACCAGCAGTGGCTGGTGGGCTCCTGCAGGATGCACACTTTGGCCTTAGCAAGGGAGGTTCTGGGCACTGGAGGAGAGCTTTGTGGTTCTTTTCTCATTGTAGCACAATGTTGAATTAGCGAGAATAAATAATTAGTAGCAGAGGGACATCTAGTGGTGTAATGTACAAACAACGTGCTAGTTTGGGTATGGTTTGCTTTACTAATCATTGTTTCTAAAGCCATCCTGAGGGACATGAGGGCAGTGGAACAAGGAATATAAAGATTGTGCCTGTCAGCTTGTGCAGAGATATAGCTGAGAGAGCAGCAAAGGAAGAGGCTGAGAAGTGAGCAAATCCCCAGCACATAAATATTAGCTGCACAGCCCAGCGTCTCACGGACACGAGTTGGGGATTTGCCTTACAGTCAACCAGGAGTACGCTCCCTTGGCCCAGTGGGTGATGCCCTGCTGTCCACCACACTCACTGCAGTGCCTGCATGTGCATTTCAGTGCCAGCAGCATCACCTTTCAGACCACAGAGATCTTGGTGTTGGGTTGGCATCCCCAGCCCTGGTAGAAGAGCTGGGTGTTAGTGCTGGCAGTGGCCATATGCTCAGTTGATCTCTTCAGGGAGGGTTTCTCATGCAGATATCACCTCCTCCTGCATAGAGGCACCACAGGTTGTTGTTCACTTGGGAGGCAGCTCGTTTTAGTAGTAAGTTAATGGGAACTCTACATGTATGCTTATGTATGTAGATGTACACTAGTGAATGGCTTTGGAAAGAAATTCATTTTGTAAGTTGTGAGTATAGCCACTAAACTGTACAACCACCAGCAGCTCCTATGGATGTTTGAGGTCTGTGTTGCCATTGTATGAGTCTTGCACTGCCTCTTTGTTAGGAGCTCAGGAAAGAGTAATTTTTCCTTAAATATATGCACTTTAATCAATCTTGCTTATACCTTTTGAGGCTTGACAAATTTGGAAGTGTGCAGACATTGAGAGGATTTTATCTGTGCAGTAACAGCAGTGTTCATAATAAATCATATGTAATGTGTACAGCTGTGTCGTACCCTTGCTGTTCGTTCAGTTTTGAAGCTTAGCTTTTGCACTGTGGGCAAGACACAGAGCTGGATTAGGCATGATCACTTCTGTCCTATCAGACTTACGATTGGAAATGATTTATGGCATCTCTGTTTTGCCAGCATTGTTCAGTTTGAATGTTCTTGTGTTTCTGTTTTTCCCGTGTTGCTAACTCCACAACCACACCAGTTGCCCCAAGTCCTGTGAGATCAAATGATCTCCACTTTCCTGCCTCTGCCCTGGAATCCCTCTCGGATTTGTCGTGTCAAACTTAAGCACATACACTATTTGAGATTAAACTTGACCAACCTTGAATTTGTTTACCTTCAGTTGATTGTGCCAGTAGCAAACCCTCCTTTTTGCTGGCTTTTTCCCCAGGTTTTAGAGAAGTTGCAGCACCGTGAGATTTCTGTTTGGTTGAGCTTGTAAAAATAAAAGTAATTCTTGTTGCTTTGAGTATATGTGAAAACCTTTACAAACAAGGGAAAGCTCCTGTTCTTCCCTGTCTCCTGGTGAGATGTCACATACCTGCTCTCTCCATCTGGAATATGAAGCCAATAACAGGAGTTTAAAGGATGTTTTCAAAAACCCAACAACAAAACAGTGAAACTTACATTAATGACAGCTGGAGACTGATAATTATCAGTACTGTACCCATTCTGGTGGGGATGAGCTTGGAGAATCACAACCTTGCTTGACATTTTACTGAAAACTTGAACTGCAAAGTGTCTTTTGGTTTTATTTCTATTTTTATTTTATTCTCATAAGGAACTGCACCCATGAAAGCTTTCTGGCTTCTTCTGACTCTTTGCCTTCCAGGCTGGACTGGGCACCACTGCTCCTTTTGAACTGTTTTAAAAATGAGCATACCCTGATGGATCATTCTATGCTGGATGGCCATTCAAATTAGCAAGTGAAAATTGTTTCACTAGAATTCCACAGTCTTGTTCTTTAGTTCATTCCTAAAATTGTTTAATTGTCTTTTTTGATTTGTTTTGGTTTGGTTTTTAACCCTTTACTTTTCCACAGTTGATTTGCACTTCTGGTTTTAGTTCTTCAGTGTGTGAACTGGCTCCCTCCCCTGTCGAGTGTGGATAGCTGCCACCCTTCTGGTCATGATCTCATCCTTTTTCTCTCCCTCTTCTAGTTCCCTTGTCCCTGTCTCGTACCTTTGTTGTCAGCAGAACAGAGTTGTTAGCAGCAGGTTCTCCAGGTAAATCCGCATGCTTCTATTTTCACCATTCTTGTGACTGCCCTGATACCATAACAAGTCAGCTGCAGTCTGTATTTATCTGACCCCTTTGCTCGTTAGGGAGAAGTCCAGCACAGAATTATGCCTCGCAGGTAGGTATCCTGAACTTCTGTTTGTGATAACTGGTAGTGATGTGACGGAGTCTTCCAGATGGGAAGAACTAAAAACATGTTTAAGAAAATGTATTTGTTAATGTGTTCTGATTTCTCTTATGTGAACTGGTGAGAGATCAGGATGGGAGATTTTAAAAGATCTTCTCCCTCAAGCTGAGGTTTAAGAACTGTAGAATTTCCTGAAGAAAATGCATTTGGCAAAGGGGAATGTGTGCTGCTGAACTGCCTTAAAAGGAGAGCTTCTATGAAAGAACTCTTACATTCTCTGATGGGTAAATTCTATGGTTTGAATACTGCTTGGCCATTTCAAGTACTCGAGAACTTTGAATTTTCTTTCAGTGAGATTAATGCTGTGATAATGTACTGAGTGGGTGGATTTGCACTGGAATGTGCAGGAAGGCTGGGGGAGCTCCTGCGGGGTTTTTGGTTCCTATTTTGCTTAAGACCTTTCTTTGATGAATGAACAAGTTGATTGACATAGAAATCCCTTTGGAGAGCAGAGACTGAAGAGAGAACAAATTGGGTCAAAATGAGCTCTGAGATGTGGTGGAAAACTTGGGAATTGGGAAAGAACTGAGCTTTGCAGACACCGCATTCACAGAGTAGTTGAGAAAGATGGAAACCCATCAGGAAAATATGTGGGAGCAGCAGAATCCTAAAACAGTTTGGGCTGATGAAATGGTGTTTCCCTGGACCTAAAATGATAGATATATTTAATGATATTGAATATAATGATATGGTAGGGATATTTAAGTGGATATTTAACATCTAACCGTCAGTACATGTCAGACATTTCATAAATTTCCACTATCTGCTTCCTGCATTTTATCTTCTTTTTTCAGCTTTGAAAACGTGTCTCACCGTCAGTCCCTAAATTAAGCTCACGCACACTCCAAATAAACTATGGGTCAATGCCCCGCAGGGGATTTTTTCCTGCTCTTTTAAGGTTTCCTGCTGCTAAACTTGAAAGAAGCGGGGAGAAATATAATCTTTCTTTAATTAAAGTACCTGATGGGTTTCTCTTAAGCTCAGTGGCTTTGATTATCTTTTTTTTTTTAGCTTAGTTGTTTAATTTTGCCAGGTCTTCTTTCTTTTTTCATTTTTTTTCCGTTTTTGTCTATAAGTAAGCATACACCTTGCACATACAAGTTGTTTCCAATAAAAATGCCAAGCATATTTTCCTAGCTTTTTTTCTCCAACAACAACAAAATTAAATTAAAAAATCGCATCGATAATGGAAAACAAGAGTGGGAAGAATCTCTTTTGAAAGGAACCAACATGGCGAGTCTGGTCACTGTGACAGCGCAGTTCCTGTTCTGTTGAACCCAACACTTTTTAGGGGGTCCTTCTAAAAAGGTTCCTCTCGTTGAGCCCCGTGTTATGAGATTCACAATGTGCTTGCACTGATGTTTGTCTTGTGGTTTGTGCTCTTCATCTTCGGTACTTAAAGGTGAGGAGAACCTGGGTAGGAAAGATCTGTGCAGGTATGGACTGAGCACTGCTCAGCAACCACAGACCTGTGTGCTGTGCCTTCTGCCATCTGCTCTTCCTGTACCCCCCCTTCTTTAGTAACTTCTCCCTTCTCATCTTGTACGTGATTCCAAAAGAAGTGTCCTTACCCTCAGATTTTCAGTAGTCATACTTCTTTGTTCTGTCTTTTTGTCCTTTTCCTAAATGTGCTTTGTCACGTAACTGCCTGACCTTCCTCCTTTCTATCAATAATATACCACGAGACACCTGGGCACAGCCCGCTGTGGCTTTTGAGACGGCGGGTGGGTATGGAGGGAAACCGCGTGGGGCTCTGAGTGCTTCTCTCTGAGCTTCACCTTGGTGTTGCCATAGGGACCTGCAGAAAATTTGCCAAGTTGTCACAACCTGTATTTTTCCATTGCCTTTTCTCAAATTGAAGGAAAGAAGACATCAGAGCATTTTCAAGTGGAAAATAATTAAAAAACAACAACTACAAAAGACAACGCAGGGTGATTCTGCCATGCATCTAGAAGTGTCTGAAGGGCTCGGTTTAGGAAAGGCTAGGTGTAGAGATGTAGAGCAAGCTGCATCTTTTTGTCAGGGAGAGGTGTTTACAGCAATACAGTGGCAGAGGTAGGGTTGAATTTTTGTCAGTTTTTTTTTTTAAGACCATTTTGTAGGTCAAAAAATCATTAAAAGTGAAAAATGTATGATACTGTTGCTGACATGCTGAAAGAGGCTTTGTATCTTAAGGTGATTGGAAAGTAATCTTTCAGCTGAGAATGGGGACCACATGGGGAGTGGTACAGGTGGTGTCAATTAGTGCTTGGGCTGAGGGGGTGAAATTTAGCTGCAGTAATTCACCAGTCCCGAAGAGTTCTATTGCTCTGCACTGTACATGCACATGAGGAGAATCCTATCTACAGAAGGGCTTGAGATCTCTTTTAGGATGCATTTCTGTGTGTCCTCTGTCACCTGGGTCCCTGTATGGGTGGAAGCTGAGGATGCAAAATGCCTATGGCCAGTCATACTCCTAAGGGATAGCTGGGAGATTTTCAAGTGAAAGCCTGCATTGTGTATGAAAAGTCTGATATGGAGTTACAGCTATACATGGTTAAGGAAAAAAAATCTGTTAAGCATGGTTGGACTACAGAGGGCTTCTGTAAGGAAGCTGAGGGAAGCTGCCTTTCTCTGATGGCCACCAGTCATCAGCGGAAGCACTGTGAGCCAGTGTGTGCAGGGCACGTCCATTGTAGCACAGATAGAACCAGGTTTGTTTGAATCATACTCAGTGATGTCCACCACCAGCTCTGAATTCAAAATGTGCTCTTTTTCTGGACCATTTTATTTAGCTGCATGTCAGTTATGAGTAGACTATTTGCTGATCTTCTGTTTCATACTGCAATTTCTTGTGGCCCTTTGAAACTGGCGACTTTAAATATTTTCTCCTTGATGTAAGAAGCCTCTTGCTCTTGCCTGTTTCCCAGCCGAAAACAAGTCTCCACCTCGACCCTGCGGCTTGAATCACTCAGACTCTTTAAACCGAAGTGATCGCATCGACGCGGTGACGCCAACGTTAGGGAGCAGCAACAACCAGCTGAATGCGTCCTTCCTGCAAGTGTACGTTCCAGACTACTCAGTGAAAGCACTCACAGACATCCAGTTTGTCAAGGTAGGAAAAAAGCTGGGCAGGTGGGCTGGAGAGCCTGGGGAGGGAGATTCCTCTAGGTTGCTCTGTAGCCCTCTAAGCAAATAGGATTATGAAAACAGCCATTGTAAAATCGCTTTAAATTACTTTTTCTCAGTATCTGGTGTCTTCAGTGTTCTTCTCATTAAGGCCTGTAAGTAGATTGGTCATACAAGTTTCTGGATATCAGGTCTTAAGGGGAGAGATTATAGGAAATATATTCTCTGCTTTTAGTCCTGAAAGACATGTCCTTGTGAGGCCTTGAGCCATCTGAAATGGAGACCTTACATTAGCTGACAGGACCCTTTTCTAAAGGATGAAACATTTTGTGTCAGTTGCAGTTTTCATTCACTCTTAATTTTTATTTCAGTTCAGGGTTCTTGCTCTTACTTTCAAACTTATCCTTCTGCCTGGAGATGTCTTGGACATTTTCCTTAGCTTCGTGTGTTAGACTTATGTCTCATACTACCAGTGAGTTGCTGTGAGGATACAGCTCTGTCCCTCAGCATGGTGCATCCCACGCTGAAATGTGTGCGAGTCCTGTGGGATGAGGAAGAGCCAATGCTGGCAGCAATTCCAGCCCAGCTGGGAGTCCAGGGAAGCTGACATCTCATGGCCAGAAGCTGACCCTGATGCTTTTCTTAAATTAAATGCACATTCATGTTTTCTTTGTATAAAACTCAGACTACTCGTGAACTCAACTTCCGTCAAAGTTAATTCAGTATTGAAATTAGGAAATAGAATAGAAATACTGGAATGCTAAATCAATTGTTTCACATCTACAGGTAGCCAGATTTTAAGAAGAGAGTACTATCTTTTGTTCAAAACTTGACAAATGGAAATGTACCCATCAGTGGTTCAGGGCTTCACAGTTTAGGTCAGTAAATAGTTATTCCTAAGCAAGCGATTTTCACTACAGATTTCAATAGCTGATCTGCTGTACAGAGCAGCTGCTCATCTTGTGCTGGCTTGTATGAAGTCCTTCCAGCTCTCACCGTGTTCATACTGAGTCTAAAGAATGCTACATTGCCTGATTTCTCTGCAGTCAGACTTGTAGACCTCTTTTTGTATCACCTTGCTTTATGCATAGGACAGAGTACTCAGAATATGTGTTTTCAGTGTGTGACGTGGGCATTTATTCAGGTAATACCGTGTAAGCCAGGGCTGTGACCAGCTTGCACGTGCTTGGATTTTGCTGTTGGAGGTGTGACTTGTCCATCTGACATTCTCCATTTCCGGTCTCTCTATTGTGATGAAGCAAAAACTTTAGGCTTTCTAAAAGTCTTGCTCAGCTTCTTTCATCTGATGAGATAATTCACTGCTGTTGTAGCACATGGGGCTGCTGGTGCACGTACATCGTGCTGCCCGACCTCAGGAGCTTATGGGATGGTTCCTGCCATGTTTGCAACCCTAGACAAGAGCACTAATGCTCATGCTCTGGCTCTTTGAGGACTCATAAAGCCCCTCCAGAGCTCGCTGAAGCTGGGAGAAAGACTTCACTGAACTTTGGTTTAGGCCCTAAAGATGTGCATGGTTAGAAGGAAGTTGAAGACTGATTTTAAAATCTCTGCACAGGCATAAATCCGTGCCTGTGGACAGCACGGTGGTCTCACAGCCCTGTGCTTCCACCCTGCCTGTGGAAGCATCGCCGTGCTGTGCAGCTGAGGTGCTCTGCTCTTGCAAAGCACAGGGATGTTTGTAGAAGTGGAGTCGATGCCGGGTGAACAGGAGTCGAAGTGTGATCATCTGGGAAGGGAGGGTTCTTCGTTTTCCTGGGGTGTCCTGTGAGAGACACACAAGTGTGACTGGCTCTTTTTGTTCCTTCCTTCTGTGCTCGGAGCAGATCTCAAGACAGCAGTACCAAAATGCCCTGATGGCATCCCGGATGGACAAAACACCTCAGTCCTCGGACAGTGAAAACACTAAAATCGAACTGACTCTTACGGAGCTGCATGACGGTTTGCCGGACGAGACAGCAAACCTGCTGAACGAACAGAACTGTGTGACTCACAACAAGCCCAACCACAGTATGCACAGTGAAGGAGCCATCTAGGAGCTGACTCCCCACAACCCACCCATCCCATCTCCTCAGCAGGACCAGCCCTCGCTCCTTCCTGTCTCCTCCCCGAGTGTGACACCGTTAGTACGTGCTTGCAACACTGTGCTGCATCCAGTGTTCTGAGACCAAAGACTTTTGCGTCCGTTGTGGGAGCAAGAAGAGGAAGAAACAGGAAGAAAGGAGCAAAGAGCAAGACAGAGAGACTAAAGCCCCAAGTGTACTTTGGGAATGGTGAGCCACCACTGAGAACAATGATAATACTTCTTGCAAAGTAGAATCATGTTTATTTTTTATCTGTATTTTTGATCCTTGTTGGGTTTTTCCTCCTCAGACACATATGGAGAAGTTTAAAAACTGCTCCGGTTATTTTTTCAAGAGAGATCATGTTTTTGAAGAGTATTTTGCAGAGTTTTAAATTGTTTCTGTCCCTCCCCAACCTCACATAGGCTCTGTCGTGGTTTTGTGAATTGGCTCCGATGTCCTTAGGCCTCTTTTCACCTCTCTCTGTTCCTTTTTGTTGCCATGTCAAAGAAGTTAGTAACTGGTACTTGTATGTATTTGTGTCCTAAGAATGAGTGAGCGAGCTTCGAGGAACCTCTGGTTTCAGCCACCTGGAGGGTCACGGGATGAGTATTATCACATTCTTCCAGTTAAGTTTCAGGGAAGGAGTGGTTGTTTTAATATTTAATGATCTCTCAAATTTCAGAAGGTTTATTTGTAAAACAGGCAAATGCGTTGTTACACACTACAGTTTTGTGACCTCCAAAAACTTTGTGTATGTTGAAGATGATTCTGGGGGGAAGGACTTAATTAGCAAAGCTGTGGTCTCGTGAGATGAAAGCCGGGTGTAATTTTCAATACCAAAGTCACCGGATGGTTTTCTGTTGACACTCCTGACAATTGCGTGGTGAAGTAATGTGTGCACCCAAAACCAACAAACTTCTAAGCACCCACGTGCTGTAGTGGTCTGTACACCGTTACCTCGGCCGGGGCAGATTGCAGTGTTTGTTAGTAACAGAGTACAGCAGTCCTTATCCCTCCCTTAAATCTCTAGTGTTAACACAAAAGATGCTGCTACAGTTATGCCCAGAGTACATCCTCCAGGTGACAGAAAACCTCTGCCAGTGCAAGGACAGCTCTACTGAGGAGTTGGGACCATCCTGTCCTGTCCAGGAACTGACAAAAACTTTCCAGACATGAGTGTATTGCACTTCAGGGATTCAGAGAGGTTCATTCCCAGGCTGTTCCCAGCCACATTCCTTCTGTTGAGTGGTTTTGGTGCATTTCCTTCTCTCTGGCCCCTTTTAACAGCCATTTTAGGAATGACCATGGTAGCAGAGCAGAGAGCCTCCCGCACAGGTGCCACCACTGTGGGGCAGTAGGAGCCAGGTCCTCCACCCCGAAGCCTGAACGCAGCCTGGGTGCAGCGAGGGGCACCTGTGGCAGTTGTGCATTGCATGTTCCCCAGTCCTGTGAATGGAGTTTAAGTTCTCAAATGAAAAAACAAAACAAAACAAAACGAAAATGTTCTCCTCTCCTTATCCTCTCCCGTTCCAGTGCTGACTCAAACAAAATGTGAATGTTGCCCTCTGCCCTCAGTAGTAATGCAAGCAGAGATCAATAAACCAGGCATTGTGATTTCTCTGTTCCAAGACCCATGGCCCCTGATCATGTAGCATCTCCTTTCCTTTCTTTCCACCCAGATAGTCTCCCCTGACCCCCAGAGAAGCCCCAAATGCAACTGCCAGAGCTCTGTGCCTACCTGAGTTAGGGGGGCACTCACCCTCAGTGCCTGCGATCTGCCTTGGTAAATGTTGGCTGGAAAGGCACAACACTGCTGCAGTAACTCCCTGCAGGAAACCGGGTGTGCAGCTCTAGAGCAGGCTTGGGGACACAAAGCAGGACCCCGAGGCTTAACTCCTTTATCAGCTTTGCATTAGCATGTTTTGGGTCCCGTCTAGAAGCTGCCACTCCAAGGCACCCCACACTGCGCCAAGAGCTGCCAGTGTTGCACCTTCCTCCCAGAGCAAAGTGTTGAGATGTGCCAGTGTTTGTCTTGGCACGGTGAGCCCCTTGCTGTGCTGCTGTTTCTGTAAGTGTTACTGAATGTAAAGGTTTGTTGGAAGTGACCGACACGGTAGTGAACTTGAGATGCAGTATCTGTTTTGTAAAACCTGCCAAAGAAGGGGAGGCTCAAGTGGAGGCTGCCCACTAGATATGACTTCTGCTTCTTATGGCAGGTTGTGGATTTGTTTGAGTGTCTGTTTCCATTAAAAAAAAAAAAAAGCCAAATTTTCCAACCAAAGCCTTGTGATCCCAAAGCAAATACCTCCTGCTTCTGCCCATGCTGCACTGTTCACAGATTTCCAGGCCTTTTTTTTTTTTGCATGACTTTTTCATCATATATACAGATCTGATAATGGAAAGTGAAATAACTTCCAGAAAAATAGTTGATTGTAGATGTGTTTCATATGGAAAATATGTACCTGACCCAGAGGGGTTGGGAGCTGCTACTACAAATTAGCTTGAAGCGCAAGGCATGGTCCTCTCAGCGGAGGGGAAGGAATCCTATCTCCCTGTTCTCAGGGAATTTGCAGTCTTACTGCTTCACAAAGGCAAGGGGTTCCCAGCCCTGTGCTAGGAGCCAGCACAAGCAGAGGAGCCCTGTTCATCTCAGATCGCTCTGGAGCTCGGCTCTCCCCACCGGGATGGAAATGCTGTGGCTCTGAGCAGTGCCAGCACTGGGTCTGGTTACCTGGGCTCCCTGCTGGCTTCTTCATTCAGGTGGGCTCAGATGCCATAACCTGTGCCCCTGTGCCACATGTGTGTGTGGTGGAGCTGTGGGTCAGCGCGGTGGCATGGGGCACTGGTGGTGGCTTTGGGAATCGTTGGGCTTGACCTCAGACCTTGGCAAGGCTTTGGTTTTCAGAAAGGATACTGCATCTTCCCGTGTCAGCTCTGCTGCCACTGAGCTCACCGTGTCCGTCGTGGGGCGGGTGGCAGCCTGGGGGCCGGGAGGGCATCTCGCCATGGTTTCTACTGTCAATACAATTTTGCACAAAGAGTTCTTTGAAGTGACATTTTAAACACTAATATCTTAAATGCACAACTGTGAATTATAACTTTTACACTCCTGTTGGTTGAATTTCCTTTAAAGAAATGAACCTGAATCTGTTGTAACTATGATTATTATTTTTTTTTTAATTCTGTGTATTGCCAAATCTTTGTAAAGAGTGAAGGAATGTTCTTGCTTTCCAATGAGAATCTTTCTCCAAACGAGACCGGCTCTGGTGACGTGGAGATCATACGAAGCACATGGCTGAGCGCAGAGGGGCTCGGGTGGGCGCAGTGAGACACCTCAGCCTCTGGAGCTCATGGAGCGCTCTGGTTTGTCCCCTCGCTCAGACCCCAGCTTGTCCGTTGTCCCCAGAGCTCAGGATGAGGTTTCCCAGGGGTGAGAGCACAAGGGTTGGGCGCTGTCCTTGGAGGCCGGCAGCAGGGCAAGCTGTGCCCTAGTGGTGCCACCAGCAGCACCTGTCCTCCCCACACTTCCCTCCCCTGCTCCAGCCATGCCCCAGCTGTGTTCCTGCTGCCCCTCATGCTCTTTGTGCCCTGACACGCACGCATGGCACTGCACTGGGCTGACAGGCCCTGCCTGGGGATGAGGCCTGTGGGCCTTGGGCTGGGCCGCTACTTCAGCGCTGTGCTCCACAGTCTGTCCCCCCTCTCTTCTACACATATTCTCCTTTCCTCACCGCAGGATTATTATCATTTTTTATTCTTCTTTTCTTTAAGTGCCTTTTTGTGTGGGTGGAGCAGGCACCTGCAGGAAGCTCAGCTGCCCGTGACACCCACGGACACATCGCCCTGTGCTGCTCCCCAGCTGCAGGCCCAGTTCCAGAGGTGAGGTTGGCACTGGTGGGACTCTTGCTCTGTTCAGCTCAGAGGAAAGGAAACCAGAGGCGGCTTTGTGAGGGGCTGTCCCCCAACGAACATCCTGTGTAAGTACCCTGCCCTAAGGAGAGTACAGCCACCTTCTCCAGGACTGCTTGGGATGTGCATCTTCCTTGTGCTGAAATAGACTGTAGAGATCATTCCCACATGAAAGATGTACCATATTTTATATGCTGTCTAATACACACCTGTGGTTTTAAAGCCAGTGCCTATGTACCAGTTGTTGTGTTATCCAATGCCTGGATTGCCAGTAGGAAGCTGGGGCTGGCGGGTGGGGAGTGATCTATAGTGAAAGAGATAGTGCCAAAGAAGTGCTTGGATACTGAGGGTTGACTGTTCTTGAACCAACAAGCTTAACAAATGGGAGTGGAAACCAGGCATCATTGCACGGCATTGAAGAGGGAGCGGCCTTCATCCTGACCTGACAGGCAGAGGACAAGCCCTGCGCTGAGGGCTGGGAAGCTGCCCCCGCCCTGCTCTCCGGTGTCCTTGGTCCATCAGCTGCAGGGCCCTGCACTGTGATCCCTGAGACAGCAGCAGCACAGGGGGACACAGTCCTGCTTGCTGTTCTGCTCTTGTCCTGAAGCTTGTCCTCGTGTTCCTCTGTTTTCAATTTCATGGCCTTGTCCTCGAGGCTGTGCCCAGGCGAGGGGATACAGCTGCCTGCTGCAGATCCACGGTGGTTGAGCTTCTCAGGTTGGATTTGTGTAGCTGCTGTTGTGTTAGGAGCTGGATATGGGCCCTGGGCGTGTTCCCCAGAGCAGGCCTGGGTGCAGGTGGTGGAGGAAAGGTTTCATGGGTCAGTAGCATCAAACTCTACCAAAGTGACATTGTCCTTCTTGTTATCCTCGTGTCAGACCATAGGGGTTTTGCACCTTGCAGATAAGGTACTTGAGCTACTGCTTTTCTGGCTACAGTTGAAAAATTTTGTGATCTCTCCTGAGGTTTTCCTTCAGGCCCTGGTTTCTTTCAGATAGGGCCAATAATGAAGTCCTCCAGAGCTCAGTTCCTGAGCACTTCTCCTTTAGTCTTTCCCCCAGGTGGGCCTGGGAGTGGGCTGAGGCTGGGAGCAGAGCAGCGCATGTGGCAAAAGCTCTGGCAGCTCTGGTGCTCAGGAGGTGGCTTTGATGTCTCTGTGATCTGTTCTCTACCCCAAAGCAGGACAGGAGTTGGTTGAGCGGTAGGGTTGGTTGGGGAGGAAGGCTCATCCCAGCATTTAGTGCTTGGTGGAGAGGTCTGGCATCACCTTTCTGCTGTTTGGAGACCACAGAACTTCATAAAAGGAAGTTTTGATCCTCCGGGGTTCGCTGTTGAACCCAGTCCTTCTGAATTCAAGTGAGAGAACTCTAGGTGTCAGATGAGCAGCCATAGGCCTTTAGTTGGAAGTGCCAATACTGAAGGAATGCCTTCGGGTTTTGTCCAAAGACCAGTGTGGAAGTACGGCAGGGCTCCTGGTGACTGCTTTGCAGCCAGGCCTGGATCCCTTTACCCGGTGTGTATGCTCTGTCTGTGTGCATTCAGCAGAGCAGCCTGCTTCGCACCTGGATGCCAAATAGATTGAATCCAAAAACTCAAGTACTTGAGGGCACCTTCCTGTGTCACCAGGAAACCACAACAAGCTGGTTCTCTGCAACCAAACCTTTCACCTGCATTTGGGAGCATGGCGCAAACCCTCAGCCTGTTCTCCCGACAGAGCTTTGTGCCCACACTCTGCAGCCCGTGCTCGGGGTGGCTGAGCCCAGCGCTTCCCTGGTCCCTCCCACGTCCCATTGCCCATCGCACGTGGTCTTTGCTGATTGTATCATATTGTACATTATGTCGGGTCTCCAGAGTTGTAGTGTTCTGACTACAGTATTTCCATGTGTGTACATAAACCTGAGTAAGCACAACTGAAATCGTGAATGAAGTGTATACGTTTCATATACTGATTGTCATACAAATGAATTTTATAATTATTCTAATTTTGTTGTAGATTTCCAATCTTTCCTATTTATTTTGTACCTGATTTATTTGTATATTTTGTGATTTTGTTTAAAAGCATTTTGTTTATTTCTGTTCTTCTAGATAAATGATTTTTTTTTCTGTTGGACATTCCGGTTTATGCATTTTTCCCTCCTCCGTACTTCCCCCCATTGTAAAGGGCCGGCTGTTGGCACGTGGGTGGTGGGGCTGATGGTGGTGACCCCGGCCCCGGCTCTCTGCTGATCAGGAATTGCTGTTGGCACTGGGCAGCCTTTAACTCCTCAGCAGTTGTCGGGAGCCATGGAAAGGCCAGATCTTGTAGGGCCAGGTTGTGTTCTTTGCCTTGGGGTCTGGGGGCTGTCCATTCTGCAGCCGGGGGGGCAAAGGCAGCGGTGCCTCAAGGCTGATGGCCTTTTTCTTCCTCTAATAAAAGTCCCTTATTTACAACCTGCTTGCCATACATCACATTTGTTTGTTGTGAAGCGGGAATGCCATCTGCTTGGCCCTACCTTGTTCCCACTGTGTGTTGTGCAGGGTCTTGGAGTGGCCAGACTAAGAGCGTCAGGGAGAGGAATGGGGCAGGAGTGCCTGGGGCAGGGTGGGAGCAAGAGGCTGGGGAATGGGAATGGGTTTGCCTGCCTAGTCCTGTGCAGGAAGGGCCTGGCTGCATCACTGCCAAGCACTGCCTAGAAGTCAGCAGAAAAAGGGTTTTGACTGTGAGACCCCAGCTTTTCTCCTGCCATGTAATGTGACTGTCTGAGGCGGTGCTGGCAGCACCCAGGATGCACCCAGCATCTCTGCATGTGTTCTCTGGAGCAGCAGCTGTGGGGTTCCAGCACCGAGGGCTGGGTCACTGTGAGCAGCTCATGAGGAGTGATGGTCCCACAAGTGGGTGCTGGTGGAGCAGTCACACCCAGCTCTTTGGCTGGAGAGACTCCCCCTGGGCGTGGCCCAGGGACTGACAGACAGCCTCTGTTGCTTGTTGGAAGTTCCTGATGGCAGCTGTGTTGGCATTGGCTGTTGCGTGCTATATGAAATTCTTTATTCAGAGGGAGGTGAGGCCCTGGCTCTGCTGCCCAGAGAGCTGTGGATGCCCCATCACTGGAGGTGCCCAAGGCTGGGTTGAATGAGGCCCCGGGCAGCCTGAGCTGGTGGTTGGCACTCAGGGGAGTGGAACCGGGTGGGCTTTAAGACCCTTTCCAACCCAATGGTTCTGTGATTCAGAGCCCTGTAAGGTGGAATGAGGGAGCAAGGCCTTGCAGGTTCTGCCTCTGCTTTCCCACCAGTGAGTGAGGGCCAGATACCTTCCATTGCTCCAGCCTTTCAACATCTCCCTATCACTGGCAGAAATAGTCCTGGACTGGGAGCGAGCTATTTGTGGGACTACAGAGGCAGAAGGAATGCACAGAGCTCTCCACACTACCCTGCTCACAGCCTCATGCCCTCTCCAGCTGCCGAGCAAAAGCCTGAAGAATCCTAGTGGCTCTACTTGGAGAAATGATGGTTAAACATAGCAAATCCCAGCATGCCCTTCAGTGCGAGGGTGCAGGGCTGGCTCTGGCACTCCCCTCCAGCTGGGACTGTTTCCCACCCGCTGCCCCCCCCATGCCACCTGCTGCCCAGTGCCAGCCAGCCCTCGGCCCAGCACTGTGCCACAATGCACCAGGCACTTCTTAGAAACATCACGGTTTATTGACTTGAACAACTGCCACTTCAGTAGCAGCATTTCCTGCTCAGAGGGTGGTGGTGTGTATTATTTTTATTTTCTCCTAAGGTACTTTAAAAAGGGGAATAAAGAAAAAAAGAAAAAAAGAAGATTAAATGCGCTTATGGTACTGAAACAACAGTCGAATTCATTACAAGAGGGCCCCCACTGTAATCCCTTCACATGTGAACAACACAGGCTGGAGTCAGGGAAGCTGCACTCACAACACAGAGAAAGACCAGCGATGGCAGAGCTGCACCGTCAGCCACACCGCTCCCCACATGGCAGCCATGAGTCACCCCCCTCTGCCAGAACATGGCCTCACTGTGCTCCACACCGGGCCAAAGGCAATGGAGCTGCGGGCGGATGAGAGCCTCCTGCCCAGCACTGTGGCAAATGCTGATTCCTACTGCGGGGCAGAGCTGCGTGGCCCACAGCACCCTGGAAGACTGGGCCCTTCACTGTGGCTGGTTTTGTCTTTGGGACGCTGAGCAGACAAAAGGGTCAGGAACAGGCAGCGAGGAAGACAAGCTGACTAATGTAATGCTAAAGCAGTAGCTTGAAGCTGTGGGGTTAATATTTACTGTTGGAAGTACAGGAGTTGAGTTGAGAACACAGCGTGTGGCTCCGCTGTTTGGGAAGCGCGCTGGCAATCAGGCACTGAATGCTGCTATGAAAGAGAGTGTGAAACACAGGGAGGGGACAAGACCGCCTACAAACCGAGATGTGTACAGCTGCAAAATGCAAGTAAGAGCCGAAATCCTGCTGCTGTCTGTGATGGACGGAGGAACTGAACCATTCACAGGGAGACTCTTGCAAGCAGGGGTGGACGTGGAGCTGGAAGCCACAGCAGTGCCCTGGCTAACGTGGTGGGGGTGGTTTGAATGCAGGAGAGCAAAGGGCGGCAACCCAACGGCAGGAGTTGAATTGTTGTGCCTCCTGCAGGACTCAGCACATCCCTTCCTCCTCCACATGAATGTAACAAATAGCAAAAACCGTTTACAGGACACCGTTTGAATGGAAACACATCATGGGAAAGGAAAAATCATGCAGCATCCCCAAATGGAACGGGAGCAGCATTACAGCACGGGCGGGCAGTCCCATCTGACTGCACCACCCAGGCAGATCCATCAGCTTGTTGAACCGTCTGCAGAACTGAAAACAAAGGTCTCCTCCTGGTTAGTGTTAATTTGTTGAAAGTTTCAGGCCGCTTTCAAAATGTGCCTTTGCAGGAATCACACACCCCAACCCATCACCCCAAGGGCCCCAACATAGGAATCTGCTCCTGATCACTGCTAGAGTCATGGTTTATCTTCAGAAATGCTTTACTTTTTCCTTCTTATTCTTCTTCCTCCTCTTCCTCTTCCTCCTCCTCCTCCTCTTCCTCATCGTCATCTTCATCGTGGCAGTGTGTGATTTCCTGAGGTGCCTGGGGGAAGAGGTTGGGCGGTTTGATCTCACTGATGGAGCGGGTCAGTTGGTGCCGCTTGTAGTCAGAATCTTTAAAATCCACCGAGGTGCGATTGCGCGTGGCCATGGGCGACTCCTTCTCGTTGATGTCAACGTGTGTGTGCTCTACTGTGGACTCGTGTGGCATCTAAAGGTGCAAGAGAGAGAGGAGATGGCGAGGCAACCAGAGCACAAGCCCCAGAACATGCCACCCCATCCTCCCAGTGCTGCCAGCTCGTGGGAGTGCTCCCCAGTGTCTGCAACTCACCAGGACATGGGCGGCTCTGAAGAGGTAGCTGAAGGGGTAGTAAAGGAGGTTGATGAAGGAGGCTGCATAGAGGTCGGCGTAGCGCATCACCTGGCTGGCAAACAGTGTCTGCCGGGAGCCGCTGCGGAAGAGGCTCCCCATCATCCCGTAGCACATGTCCATGTCATGGGTCACTTTCTACAAGCAAAGGGTAGGTTAAATCCTGGCCCGGGCACACGGCGGCGCAGAGCCGACCCAGCCTCAGCATCATTGAAGGCTGGGGGCTACGTGAAGCCTGCAAAGGATCTCCAGTGAGCTTTTGTGTGCTCTTATCCCAAGGCATCAAAGCACAGCCGGGCCCCAGCCAACAGAAGGGAAGGCAGCAGCGGCACCAGGGCCAGCACCCGCCCCAGGCTGGGACCTCGCATGCAGGGCTGGCTGAACCAGAGGCTACAGCCCCTTCAGGCACACATCAGTACCCTGCTCTGCAGCAGTGAGCACCGTAAGCAGGTGCTACGTACACAAGGAAGGAGACCCTATTCCAGACCAGGCTGCCTTTCAGGAGTGCCAGTGACACCAGTGAGCTGGGGAGCTCCTCCGTTTGCGTCCACAGACAGAACGGCTTTGCCAAGCCTGCCATGCCCACCCAAAGGCAGAGCAAAGCATTTCAGGGCTGAGCAGTGGGTCGGGTTGTCAAGCCCTTTGGGATCCAAAAGGATGAAAAGGGATTTTTATGATTGGTACCTTAATGCGTCTCTGGATGGAGCTGATGTCAGGGCGTTCATTGCTGCTACTGTCCAGATGCCTAGTTACAGGCGAGAAGGTAAATACATGCTGTGAAAAGCCTTTCAGAACCAGATGTTGTGGGATGGGGGCTTAGGGAGGGAGGCTGGTCTGGAGGGGAAGGTTGGTCTCAGGGACAGAACCCAGGCCTGAGGCAAAGCTCTGGCAGCAGTGCTGCCAACCCAACCCCAGGGGTTCATCAGAGCCACGCATTAGCTGTTGCTAGGCTGGGAGAGGCAGCAGAGTCAGTGTTTGAACACTCACTTGTATAACTCGGCCAAGAAGATGTCCAGGCTCTGCAACTCTTCAAAAAGGGCTGGATAATCCAGAAAAGAAAGGGAGAAAAGGTAAGTTAAGTTTAACCTCAAAATGAAAGGGCTGAAAGCAAATGCACCATCCTGCCCACATGGCTGTGGTGGGGCATGTAGTATGTCACAGCCACTGTGCAGGGAGAAGGTTCGATTGTGCTCTATGCCATCAGCAGAGCTCTGGGCTTGATTTCTGGTTGCCACTTTAGTTTTTGAGGCTGAACCTTCACAGCCCTCACAGAAACCTTCCAACCAGTCATGGGACAATGTGCATAAGCCCCAGACCAACTCATACATCAGCAGGCAAACCTGGGAGAAAAGCAGTAGTGCTCAAGGATGGGAAACAGCACTTTGGCAGCAGAGGGAGGAGGACAAGGAGGAAGGAAGAGGAAGCGCCTGCTAAGCAGGGATTCCCTGCACGCTGGAGAGCAGTCATGGCTCATGTGATACAGGGACAAAAAAAATGGCTCTCTTGTTAGATACTTTTTACTAGAGAAGCCATGGCTCTACCGAGACAGAGGGAGAGGAGTTTAGGGGACAAGGTTATGGATGAGCTCAACCCCAACCAGAAGCAGCTTCTCCCCTGGCCAAGTCAAGGCTGGAGTGATCACAGGCAAACGACCTGGGACCCTGTGAGCGACCCAGCTGCTGCACCAACACCCCATCCCCGGGAAGAAGGATCTAAGGTGGGTTTGGGAGAAAGGTTGCAAGATGGGGTGATCTCTCCCCTGTGCCCCCCTGCCCCCTGCTGACCGCTTTTGTCAGTCCAGACGTGTAGTTCCTGTGCCAACTCAGGGATCACCAGGAAGGTCCTCCAGCCCTGGCGCTTCTTGGATTTGAGGATGTCTCCAAAGATGTGGTCTCCGATGTACAGAATATCCTTCCCTTTAGCCCCCAGCAGGTCACAGACTGTGTCTGAGGAGCCTGAAACAAAGAACAGACTGGCTCAGAATGAGGAGCCAAAAGGAAATGCAGGGCTCCATTCTGAGGACCAGGGTTAGGGATGCAGCTGCTTCATTTTCCTCCCAGAAATCTCCAACTGCTAAACTCAGCAGGGCACTGCACACTCACCTGCCCTTGGAATATACACACACCTTCATACAAATGTAGCAGCAGAGGGACCTTGCAGCCTCCTGGCCACGTAACAGTGATGGAGCCCAGGGCATTATGGACAGCCCTGTGCAGCCATTGCATTTCCCTGGTGCAGCCACTCTGTGCAGCATTCCCAGCTGTCCTCACTGCTGCCAACAGGATCAGCTGCATCTCTCCCCACTCCCAGCCTTGCAGTTGGCATTTCTCAGACCCTCCCTGGCAAGGAAGGGAAGGGCATTGAGGAACAGCTCCCTTTCTTCTCATTACTGAGCAGCAATAGTGATAGAGAGTTTTTTTGGTGCAGAAGGCACAGAATGATGTGTTTCATGAAACACAACCCTGCCTAGATTCTGGCATAACACCCAGCCATCCTGCATGAGTCCTCATGAGTGGATAAAGGCCACCAGGGCATGTCAGAGCCACTTCACAGGACAAGAAGTGTTCTGCCTCACCTCCTGAATACACGATGCCGTGCTGCAGTGGGCCAGTGTAGGTACCGATCTTCAGCTTCCCGGTCACCTGAAGGAGGAGATACTGCGTTAGTAAAGAAGAGCTGATGCTCTGGGTCTTTTCTGTCCTACTCTTTCTTTACTCTTTGTTTCTAGGGCAGGTCCAGCCTAAATAGCGCACTGCCCATTCCCACTAAGAGACTGCATATGAGCCCCTCCAGCCTTTGAGGTGCTGTCTGTGTGGTGCTCACCGTGTCCACCTGCCGCAGCACAGTGCCTTCCCCAAAGAAGAGGGGTTTCCGTGCATCCACCAGGATCAGGTCAAAGTAGGACTGCCATGGCCGATGGGCACTCCCAGGCTGCAAAAGCAAAAACAAACCCTAGAACGGGGCACCACATAAACAATCACAAGGAATTTAACTGGAGTGTCGCTGCCCACAGCCATAATCTTTCTACACAGCTGGTCCATCAAATGCACCGATTCTCCCAGTTCGTGGCTCTGTGGCACGACCCTTGGTTGCCATCTCCTGAAGCACTCGTTTGTGGCAAAGCCATCCCAATCCAGCCCAGCAGCGAGGAGTGAGGAAGGAAGAAGTGCACTGAACAGCCACGCCACAGCATAGCTGTCGTGCAAAGGGATGCACTAAATGACACTGCTGCCACCGTTTCTGAATGTGACAAATGTGACTGTGGCTTCAGCCTTCCAAGGACACACTGATACACTTGCCCAGAGCTGGAAAATGCCTGGACTCTATTCTACAGAGTGCAGCTCCAAACCACAGCCCTGCCTGACAGACACCAGGCATGATTTCCCATGTTCTGAAAATTCTCCCTTGGTCTTCTACTTTCAGTGCACAGTGTGGAAACAGATCTTTTGAGTATGAGATGGTCTCCTAATGAGAGATGGAGAAAGCAGTATGAATTCGGCTCCTAAGCCTCTCTCCAAAAGTCTCAGGGCTGATCTTCATACTCAGGACACCAGGGAAAGCATGGCAAACTTTTGGAACTACCATAGCAGAGGCACAACTAGGCCATAAAAGAAAGATTCCGCTGTTTTACACAACTCTTTCCCTTCCATCAAGACATTTCTTAACAAAACATTGTATAAGATTAGGAAGAAATCTGGTTGTAAAATGCCACAGCTAAAATGCGTTAACGCTAAAATAATGTTATCACTAACACAGATTATTGTTTGAGACTAGATGATGCCTCTTTTCTCTTTGTTATATTGTATTTGCTTTGATCCTATTCAAATAGGGCGCTAAACAGCAAGCGTATTTTAACCAGATTAAAGCAACTAATCCCATGCAGCTGATGAAGCAGGATTAAAATGCTTTCCAGCTACACAGATAATTAGGCACATCAACTAACTCCTTTTGGAACTGCAGTCTAGAAACCACATACCTTTGGTCCGTGTGGAAAGTCAAACAAGTAAGTCATAATTTTCTGAAAGACAGAAAGTATTCAAAGATGTATTGTTTATGTAGTTAATAAAAACATACTTTTCTGCTTTTGTCTTCTCAGGCTACAAAACTTTATTTTCAGCATTTACAGGAAAGTCAGCCTAAGATTTGGAGACAGAATGAATGGGTTGACCTTAAAGTGAAAGGAAATAAAATGGTTGTTTTTATAATCAAAGAACACATCTGCCTCAGGAATCTGCACACTGCTTCAGCTGTATCTTACAGTGCTTTATAATGGCATGTGATTCTTCAGTTTAGCAGTGTGGCAACATGCTGACATTCAGCCAGCAGCACAGCACACAGCCTGCTCTGGCTCCTGGCCCTCTCATGGGTCTGGTGACCTCTCCCTACTAACCACTGTCTCACTTGGAAGAGCAGATTATCACTTTCTCTTTCACCTTAATTGCTGAGGAACAGAGGCACAAAGCAACTTAAGCCGGGCCTACCCCAGGTCAGTAACAGAGCCGGGACTATAAAAGAGAAGTCTCACCACCTAATTGGCATTCACCACTAAATCATCCCAGCTCAGAAAGCACCCAGTTCCCAGCAAATACTATCCTGCCAAATCCCCTGCACTAGGTGGTTGGCTTTTGTTTATTCCATTACATACTGATACGCCAGTTCACACAGCACTTACATCTGTGTATTTGTAGTCGCTGTTTGTCACAAGAAACACCTTCCCAACTTCGTTCATGCGGCTCAGCAGCAGTGGCAGCTTCCCCTGCAAGTCAGAGGGCAGAACAGTCAGACACAGAGACACAGAGCTACACCACGGACAAAACACAGCTCAGCTGTGATCCCATCAGACAGAACAAGGAAAACACTGCTACCACCACCCTCCAGCCCCAGATCTCCTCCCAGAACGGGCCCACAGGAGGCGAAATCCGAGCTCGCATGAGCCACGAGTTGTATTACGATTCCAACCTCAAATTAGGGAGAATTTATTCCTGGAGCTATTTTTATGGAATCGTAAATCTTAGGGCCGTTGCCAGAAGAGCTGATTACCTCACAGGACGGTTTCCTAAGAATTTTGCAGGCATGTAACTAGAAACAAGGCTTACTGCTTTAAAGCGGTATTCCACCACCAAAGGAGGAGCCCACAGAGATCATTCAAACTGAATAATAATTATAAAACGATGGGTCCACAGGGGCCCTGCACACTGCAGAGGGCAAAAGTAAGGGAGCTACCGGAGCTTGCTCAGTTAGATGTGCTGAACACATATCTTGGGGCTTATCAAAGTCTGGGCTTTGGTGAGTCTCTCGGATTTTCCCCTCGATCTGTCACTGTAAGAGGTGTGCAATGCTTTTGCTGGATGGCAGAGGAATACTTCTGTTTCAGCGATACCCGTTTGTTACTTTTAAAAAGAGGTCTGCAGGAGAGGATTGCTTGGGCAGAGAAAATGCGGGCAAGGGACTACAGCTGCTTTCAGCACCAAAAGAAACAACGTAAGCCTGGCCAGCATATACACCTGTGTCCCATGATAACATTTCCTCTGGCTTTTATGTTTTACGTAAAAAACGCGCGCGTGAATACGGAATCACGTGGATCACTGGCTCAGAATAAAGGCTGCGTCCGAACTTTCCACTTTGTCTTTGGTTATTACAATAGAAATCACAGCGTTATCTATTTTGTGATGTAGTAAAGCAAATCAGCGTATTTACTTCTTGCCTGCTTACTCAGTACAGAATGTCACGTAGCACAAGTGAAGCAACTTCACACTTACATCTTTCACCACGTACTTTTCCAAATTCTCAAGGGTCTTCTCCTTGAGCGATCCCTGAAATAGAAACAATAGAATCCAGTGAGGCGATGGAAACTTATGCCGTAAGGGACATCAAAGTAATGCCAACTTTCACACTTCAAAATGCTGTGAAAGTACAAACCAGGGCGAATCTGAACCAGTGACTCTAGAGATGAGAGGCTTTGAGTAGCAGGGACCATCACAAACTCTGTGATCCATCGATTCCCTCACCATGGTAAATAATCCACTTCAACAGCATTTTAACCCTTTCAGAAGGGAATACAATAGAAACAAACAAAAAACAGATTTGCCATAGCAAACAAGACAGTCAACGACCTGTCTCCAACACTGACCATCATAGTGGCCAACTCCAACATGTATCATATAACATTGCATAAGGAAAGAAAAACAGATTCCCAACTCCTGCATGACTCAAACAACCACAAGTACAACTGTGAGCAGAGATCTCCTGTGACAGTTCCCCATCCCACCCCAACAGACCTCTTGAATGAGGAAGAACAAGAAGATCAGGTCCTGAACGAGGTGTTAATGCTCACAAGATCTACATTCTAAATTGGCACACAAGTGTGCTGGAAAATGGCTTCCTCTCTGATGAACTCTGTTTAACGCAGGTAGCTTTTAGACAACATAAGATAGTACCACTGTGATATACTTACAATAAAATTGCTTTTTTTAAAGTCGTGGCAATGTGCAAGTTGTGAACTGTAAGTGCAAATGTCCTCATGGCAACACATTCTAAAACCCACAAATTATAGCAAGGAAACAGAGTCTAGGCACAACAAAAAGAAATAGGAAGCCAGCAGAGATATACTGCAGTGCCAGAGACCTTGACTTCCTTGCATAAAACTGCAGTTTATTATTTGCTCACTAGGTGGCAAAGCAAGGCTCTTGCCCAAAAGTGGAGAATCTTAACTGAAGAGTTACAAACCAGTCCCTCTAACTCATTGATGACTACAGATGTCTCAAGGAGTTCTTGCAATCACCTTGTAATGAACCCAGTCAACAGCATCTCTGACATCTTGGAACATACTCCTGAATGACATGAAGAGGTCTCCATCTTTAAACCCTGTTTCACAGCTGTGGAGAGAAAGAGGAGAAGTTGCAGTGGCCAATTGCAGGGTTCAAAACGTATGGAGCATTTTTATCTTACCACACTCATTTCTTATTGACTCCTTTACTGCAGCAATGGATATACTACATGATAAAACTTTTCCTTTCCAGTCACAAAACATGCAAAAATGACTCATCACGTAAGTCAGCTGCACAGTAGCACTCAGACTTGCAGCTTGTTTGTATGTTTTTATCTATTTGAAAGCTAGAAAAATACATACATTGCTGAAATAGCCGTTTAAACTACACTGAATATCTGAATATTTCACTTTTGATTACACAGAGTCCTCAATTATAACTTGTGGTAACTGGCTGAGGAAACGTAGCCTCTCAGGTACCTGCTCAAATGTGGATCCAAAGGACATGGGTTGAAAATGAGCTGTGCAGTGGCTGTAATAACTCTTTAATATGTGTGTGGACTTAGAAACTGGCCCAAATATCTGTGTCAGCCAGTACAGTGACACTGGCATGCCCTATGAAGGAGACCCACGTAGCCAGTCTTGGCTGCACACAAAGAGCATCTCATCAGCACTAAATTCTCTTAATATCAAAAGAATAAGAGGTCTGAACGTTTCCCCACTGAAACCACTTGAGAAGCCAGCAGTGATACTAACAGCAGGTGCATCTGTATTATATATATTGCATTTTATAACAACAATCTTACAGTATTGTCAGCGTGTCTAACCAGAGGGGACACATACCTAGTGTACCGGTCACAATTAGTAAAGAAATCCACGAGGCAAGCCAACAGGTAGGTCTCTGCAAAGAAGCAAAGCAAGACTTTAAAACAAGGATAACACCACGCAGCCAGCTAAATCTGGGCCCTGTGCCTGAAAGAAGAAAGTTCATGCAAAAACAAATAAATCAAACAGTTGAGTAAGATATTAGCAAAGCTTTACAGGCTTCAAAGATACAGGGACAGTCAGACGAGACTCACCTGGTAGATTGAACAGTGTGTTCAGAATGTAAAACCTATCTGTGTCATCCCTCTGGATAAATTTGTTCGGATATTGATCCCGTGTTTCAGGCCTGAGAACAGATAAGGTGGAGAAGAATGAAGCCACAAAACGTACTGAGGATACAGTACACTGACCTGCAGAACATGGGTTTAGTAGGGTCCATTACCAAGTAGTATCTCCGTGCTTTAACCAACACCTAGCTTTCCTACGTGCACTAGCAAAACAACACCCACTGCACGTCACTGTCACTGTGCTGGCTGTGGCAACACCGGGCACAGAGCCCTCAGCCTGAGTCAGCAAAGGAGCCAAGCCCCCAGAGGGAAACTGTGGTCCGGAGTCCACAACTCGACCTTACGCCCTATGCTGCTGGCTATGGGTATGCCTTACATCATCTGCACTTTCATTGTTTGCTTATCTTAAACTTTCCCCCACTTTCCATGTGCTGTTGAACACCCCTCTGAGCAGCTTCCCGCAGGGCAGTGCAGGGCTGCGCAGCAGGAGCCTTGCCTGGGGCCTGCTGCAATTAACCAGCAGGGTGGTGACGACTAAAGTCACTCAGTTGTTCTTGTTTCCTTCATTTCTGGAGCTTCTGAAGATCACCTTTGACTTGAGAAGGAACTCAACTGCATTCATAAGATCTCTGATAAAATGTTGACCTCCTGCTGCAGGGACTTACATGCCTACAATGACAGGCTCATCACCTTGAGGCCCTGGAGCTGGCCCGTGCTTGCCTTCCATCCCTCTGCCTTGCAGGTAGGAGGGGATTTGCTGAGATACATCAGGCTTGCAGCACTGCAGCCCCCTCTGCTTCCCTAAGCACCTTCTCTGGGGCACAAGGAAAGCAAGCAGATGAAAAAGGGTGCAGGAAATGGCAAACGATGCATCACAGAACCTAGAATCACAGGGGTTAGAAGTGACTTCTGGAGATCAGCAGAGGTTCCTTACAGCAGGTTGAGCAGGAAAGCATCCAGGCAGGCCTTGCACAAAGACTTCTGGCTGCCTCTGACCTTGGGCACTTGAATTTTCTTAGACGCAGCATCAGGAGTCTTCACAAGTCCTTATGCAACGGATGCCCTACAGATCACATTAAGTCAAAAAAAGCGGTCAAGAGTAAGCACTCACCCTCTGAGGAAATTAAAGCCATGTGCACACACCAGGAGGTTTCCATAGGCATCAACTTTCAGCAGGTTTCCATAGTGGGTATCAAACACCAGGCCTCTGTTAAGAAAGCGATTAAAGATATGAAGCAGAGAGCAGTGAAAGCGGTGACCATTTCAACACCAGTTCTTTTCAACCCAGCTCTAGAGCAGCTGGCTTGCTTGGCGGGGGGCACCGGACCAAAGGCACTCACTTTTTACCTGGGTGCAGGTATGCAACAACAAAGCCCTGCATTGCCAGGGTAAAAAGATACAGGTGATCTGCTCTGCGTGGACTTGAAAGTGGAGCCGTTTAACCCGGCACAGGCTTAGCTGTGCATTTACCAGGACCTCTTCTACAGGGTCATGAATCTGAAACCTGCGCTTGTGGTCAGTGACAGCCCTGCTGGGAGTTGGGATAAGGGAATTTCTCCCCCCTTTTCATCTGTCTGTCATAGACAGAGCCAGATGGGGCACATAAGTATGGCACAGAATGCTTGGGACAATTTTTCCAAGTCCAGCAAAACTCTGTCTCACTTACTTAGTATCTTGCACGTGAGAAAGCAGCCTTCCCACAGAGTCACCCTTTCTGGCCTTGCCCTGGGATGAACGGGAGGGATTTAAGGAGTCTTCATGACATGCTCATAATGTTTTGTTATGGGTATGGGAGCACACAGCACCAGTCTCAGTGTAAATCATGTGGGCAGGAAGGAAGGAGGCTGCCAGACTCAAACTGGAGCACCAAGCTTCTGCTCCAGTCTTTCGTAAAAAAAAGTCCCAGAGGAGCCAAAAGCAAAATCCAGCAAAGACACAAGTGGAAATGGCTTAAAGGCACCGAGTTAGGTTAAAAGCCTTTAAAACGAGCAATATCCTTCTAACTTCTGCTACCAACAGACTAAATGTAAGAGTTCAGCAACTTTGCACCGCTAACTTGACTTTCCACGTTTGATTCATCAAGGCAAGTGAACTGATCAGTCCCACTTTTATTGCTGGTTAACATCAGCTTAATTTTTCAGGATGTCTTATGCACCAGGATGCTGCTGCGTCTGGTTTGACAAAACCAAAGGAAAACACATTAATTCATTAAAATAATTACAGAAAAATGTTCTAAGACTTTCTGGCCTCATGGACATTAGTGGCTCCTTCTTCCCAAGCTTTGATTTTGATTTTGTTCCAGGTCCCATTGTGTCTCTGCTGTCTTTGCTTTGAAAGTTATTTTTGGACCATGACTTCAGCAGCCTCTCCTGCTCTCCTTCTCCTTGCTAGCATGGACTTCAGTGTGCAAAGGCCTTCCACATACCGGAGCAGTTCGCTCCCTTCCCCGTGATCTGTGGGCAACCGCAGGCTTCAAAGGCACAACTCTGAACACCTGGCCTCAGTGCGTCACCTCTGAACGTAACAGAACAAGTAATCAAGGCCTCGAGCAGGCTGGGTTGGTATCTGTTAGTCATTTACCTGGTAGGGAATGCAGGATCATACACAAAATTGAGCAGCTCATGAGGGTATCCAATGGAAACTAATCTTTCTACGGTCAGGTCAAATCCAAGAGATTCGTATTCAGGGGATTTATACACTGTACCAAGATGAGATTTCAGTTAGAAAATTTGCACACAGCTAGGGGGTTAAACAAGAAGGCAGTTACAAGTCACGTTCCCATTCGCCCTCCTCCCTCCTCCACGTTACACAGACGCACAAACGCTCCCTCTTCCACCTGCTCAGATCGGGTTTGGTGTGCTGTGATTTCACAAGGCTGCTGAAGAAACCAATACATTTTGGGAGCACGTGTATTCGTGGTTAGAAAGCCTGAAATTCATTGCTGCTGTGCTACTGGATACAATCCCAAAGCTTAGCATTGTCTTCAGATTTCATCTCGGGGGAATTTATGTTTGCTGCAGACTAAGCTAGCTTGAAGGTAGAGCTGTCAACTTAACATACGGTTTGTTTGTTAATAATACCATATGGTACGGTACAAATCTGTTAGCTATTACTCCTGTACCAAAATGCTACTCTTTTAGGCAAGCTTGCTGCTCCCACATTTCCCACGAGCTGCTCATCTGTGACACACACCTTAGCTCAATGCAAAATGAATGACTCGTTCAACCGAGTCATTCCTGCCTTCAGGACTGTCTTCTTCCTGCAAATGACCTTCCCATGCACTGGAAATGTTACTATTTAATTAGATCATTAAATGAACATTTAGAAGGAAATTGCTGTGTCTCTGTGACAGATGGAAATCATTGTGTTTCTGTGACAGCGTGTTGACATTTGTTGCATGACACTGTCTTAAATTGGTTCTAAGATATAATGAGGTCAAATAAAACCCTTTACTTCAGTGAGGGCTACTGGGGGTCCAATGGGTCCAGCTGTGTCTCGGATTCTTGAATGTGTTCTATTTTACTCAGCTAAGTTTGAAAACATGTAAGTAAGCTCTTTAGAAGACAGACTGCTTTTCCTGAGAGGTAGCTCGCACATCTGTGGGCATCACAATGCCTATTAATGCCATTGTCTATACTGCCCAGGTAATCACCACCGTATGTATACTGTGGAATACAGAAGCTCAATCTGAAAGGAGAAAACAAATGCATAAAATACTACAAAAATACTAAAAAGGTAAGAACTATCAAAGAAATAAGACTCACAGTAACCATGTGAGAGGGGTCCCATCCCTATTAACAATCCAAAAGTACTCTAAAAGTTCATTTTTTCTCATTAAACTCAACACCATTCAAATGCAAAAGGCAAACCAGTAATGTTCTTGAGCAGATAACCAAAGCCAAACAATTACCAAGATCTTCAAGCATCATTAGACCAGTAGCAAACATCATATATCAATAACATGATATAACACTCAGTGCACGTAGCCTTTTCTGTCCTTTAGGAAAGGAAGGGTTGATTGAGCTACAGATAGGAATAAGCAATCAAAAACTACAGCTAATGGAGGAAGCAGTGACTGACAAGGCAATCCTGGGGAGTGAGCTAGAGTTGGAGGGAGCAAAAGGCAGTTAGGTGATGAACATTGTGAGTGTGACACCAGAGCATCATCTGGAAAAAGGAACTCCTTTGATGCAGGACAGTAGAGATACTTCCCAGGGAGAACAGTGATAAATACACCTGCACGTACTCTCAGAGGGCGAGAGCACGGCAAAGTTACCCATGATGCGGAGCAGCCTCTATTCCCCACTCTGTCCGTGCAGCTCCCTCAGACCACCACCACATTACCAATTTATCCATAAACCACCACTTCCCAACAAAACATCTCTCCCAGAAGTCCCTGCCCCCTCCGAACTCACCAACCATCGTGGCACGGCCCAGACATAACAAACCTCAAAGAGCACGCTGGCACCTCCTCTGGACAAACAGAGATGGTTTGTGAGCTTCTCCAGCAGAACCCTTCCAGCCAAACCACAGGGCTTTCAGTCACACAGCCTGTGCATCTGCTCAGCGAAGAGCTGACGTGTGGCTGATCGCTTATGCCCTCATTCAGCTTCTTCCCTTCTGTATTTCTCTTTCCATCACATTTATCACTGCAAACCTCCACTGAACTCTCCGAGCCTACAGAAACGAGCTGACACACCAGAAGGAAAAAGGCTGAAGAACATGTTTCATTAATCCCAAGTCTCTGCGCAGACAGTATTACAACACGGTTAATCCAAATTCTAATTTCTTTGGGAAGTAATTATTCCCCTTTACCTCTCAAGCTATGAATAGTGCCTCCCTGATTCCTCTTTGAAAAGAAGTAAGCTACCAACTCATTCATACCTCACGTCCCTTCCCTATTTTTCTACCATTCCACTATACCTGGAAAACGAGAGCCTTCTCGTTGATACACAAACTACATGGGGACACCAAGCTCCTGAGGATGGGAAAGGGACAACAAGCGCACCCCAGTTACCATGATACTGTCTAAGATAAACTTTCCTTTAATTACACGCAGCTGGGAACAGACTGAGAGATGACTGAGCCCACCTAGACTGCACCGCAGCACTACACCGCAGCCCGTGCTGCATCAGCCGGTACCAACCACAGCCCACGCTTCTTGTAAGCTTTGTGAACACCTGTTTAAGCAGCGTGAGCTTTCAGGCAACCAAGCAATCCATCTCCTTGAGACCAAACATGAATAGGCTAACAGTACTGCAATGACAGCAGCACATCTGGGGATGATGCCCCTGTCACATGCATTAAGAGACTGCTTACTTAGCCTAGATAAAAAATGTATTTTAGTATTGTACTCAGGGCTGGCCCCGCTTTCTCATCTTATCTTCAGGCATCCAAGGAGATAAAGAGAGGGCACAGCAGTATTTTCTTCTGCAGTTGGACGATGAAAAAAATAGCTTAAACCTCCCCAGTCCTGCTGAAACACAACGGGAGGTAACTCGCAGGCTGTGGTGCTGCAGGAATTGGGCAGTTTGCCATGCAGTGTATCCTGTGCTCAGCTCTCACCCTTCTGAGCAGCCCCATCCCAACGAAGGTGAAGCAGAACCACCACACCACAGCCCCCAGTGCCCTCGCCATCCCTCGGCCCAAAGCACACAGGGTGAGAGTACAATCAAAGCATGTGTTGCAACTCACCCCAACCTCCTTTCTGCCTTTTCACTGCTCGATGGCCATGTCTCTGCCACCATGCCAAGCCCTCTCCTCCAACGGAAAAGTTATTAAAATCATTTGTGCTTGAACACAGACAGATGCTCCGGTGGCTCAGGGTGATGGACACCCCGTGCTTGTGCATTATGTAATTGGGCTTGAGAGAAAACAACCAAATCTTTAAAAAACTGCAGCCAGCTGACAGCATTTCAGCTTCTCCTTCACATCGTCACTTGCCTTAAAATGACACTAGTGAAAGTTAAAAGCAGGACCCCGGGAGTGAACGCTGCAAGCCTCCGGTCTGTGAGGAGTGTTAGGAGGGAGCCGAGCTGCAAGGAGCGGGGTTGTGCAGTAAGGTATGCCATTCTCATGCATTTTTGTGGTTGTTTTTACCTTTGCTGCCAAGACACATACAGTAACAATTTTATAGCCTTCCTGAAAAGAAAAAAGAAAAAAAAAAAAAAAAGAAAAAAAAAAAAGATCTCTGTATAGAGGCTCCAGCTTATGCAAAATGCTGCTGCCAGGATTTTAACTCACATGAGGCAGATGCAGATTCAGAGTGTCACTCCAGTCTTGACGGAGTTACACTGGGCTCCCCTGTTAAAGAAAAAAATCAGACTGATTTTAAAACTGCAACAGCTCTGTGCCACGTGGGACGGTGTCGCTGGAGCTGTGTCCTCGAGTCAGCTCGGCAGCCGACCTGGCAGCTATTCCAAATGCACTTGCAGCTGATTTATAGAGGAGGCACAGTTGGTAATCGTGCATCCTGCAGGCAAAATTCTGTCCTCATATCCACAAAGCAGCCTTAGATCATCAGCTCAGTGGTAATTAGAAGGATGAGGCTACACGTGCATTGCCGAAGTGACATAAACCCTTCAGGTTTCTCTTGGACACGGAGCAAGTGACTCAAGAAAGGGTCTTGTGCTCTTTTGGGGGCTTTGCCATTATTGCCCATCCCTCGATTGGTCACAGATTGCTGCTGTCAGGGCGCTCCATTTCTTTCACAGCATGAAACACCTGCACAGCGCAGGAGACCCGGGAGACTGAGTCAGGAGCTACTCCGGGAACTTGAGAAGAGAATTTTGCCCTCCCAGCAAGAGCCTCAAACATGGAGTCAGTCTGATGCAGCAAATCCAAATTCAATCACGTCCTTTAACACTTATGTTTACATTTGAGCTTCTAAGTGTAAAGCATTGAGGGATGAACCAGTATCAATCCTGCACATTGCTGCAGCCTACTGCAGTGCTCTCGTTCACAAGCACACACAGGAAGAAGAAAAGACCTCTTTGCAACTTACAGGTATGCATGGAGTAATCAGAAACAGCTTTTGAGATCAAAATGGCACTAAATGCAAAGCTGGGCAAGTTGGAATGACGTTGCAAAAAGGACCCACAGAAGTATGCAGACCTCCTGGCAGGCTGCTCTGAAGATAAGTAAGTGTTTAAAGCTTGTAGCTGGGGGAGGTAGCATTGTTTCTGATGGCTCAGTTTCAGCTGTGTAGAGAAGAAAGCCCTTTAAGGGCTGCCCATTTCTTTCCTTGTTCCTCCTCCCCACACACACGTTTTCAATTCACAGGCAGGGCAGCTTCTCATGGTTCCTTGAAGTGTCACCCCTTCGTCCCCTCAGCCAGCCCCTCCAGGCTGGGAGCCCCAAGCAGCCCCAGCTGCCCCCTGCATATGGTGCCCAACCTGCCCGCCCCGACGCCTGGACACATTCTGGCTCAAATGCAGGTGCTGAGAGCACTGTCTGTGTGGGCTTCCCTGTCCTTGGCCCTGGTGGCTGAGATTTGGTATTTGAAACACTTTAGCCTACCCTCACGGCTTTGGCTGGCAGATGGAAACTATGAGACTTCCTAATTTCAGGTGTTCAGATAAGATCAGCATTTCTCAAACTACAGGTGATGACCTCCTCTGATGGCTTGCAAGAAGCTTAAGGAACACCCAGTCTTCAGAAATTCTACCCGCTATCCGGTTTCTCTGGAGATGACACAAAGACAGGTAAGTCAAAAAGCAGACAGATAATGTGAAGGGTCGAGCCTTGTCTCTGAAGCACAGGAAATGCAGCCCAATTACTTTGTGTTAAATCTTGAAGAACTGAAAGTGAAATAACTAGAAACAGGTTATTTCAGCTGTTGCCTATTCCCCAGCGGCCGGGGCATGCAAATCCGGCAGTTAGGACCTATATGGGCAGGTGGGAACAGTAGCCAGGTTTCTGTACTTCTATAGAGGCACAGCATGCATAATTAAGCTTGTGCAAACACATTTCTGAAATTACGCACACCGCATGTAAAGAGCAGGATCAAAGTTCTGTTGATCTGAAGTATCGATCCACATTCTGAATTGCATCACAAATACATAATGCAAGTACTTATCAGGAATACATTGTTATCAGTGTTGTGCTGATGAAAAGTGCTTTAGTTAAAGCCTTGAGAATCTAGATGTCCTTTCACAACCCATCCCTCGTGGCTGTAAAAATACCTATGGAACCTGCCCCCCATGGTCTACCGAATGGGTTCTTGGGTGAGCATCCCAGACCAGGACAGATCTCTCGCCACTGTTCTCCGCTCTGTCAGCACTTTCTCTGCACGCAGCCCTGACACCGGGCACACAGACCCACGTACCACCAGACCCCTGATTTCCACACAACCACCACGTGTTAGGGCACTTCCAATTGAGAATCCAGAAGGAAACTGGGCAACCAATCCCAGAGGTGCTTGGCACACTGGACGTAATTAGAAAGTAAACCCCACTGAAGCGACAATTCCTATTAAACAGATTAATAAGCACTGAGCGAGCATTCCACAGAGCCATGGTTTGGGGAAAGCATGTCTAAGCTGTAGGCCCAGAGGTCTGAGGCTCCCCAGACATAACCAGATAATGATCTCAATTTACACACCAAACCCCTTCTAGGGAATCTATTACCATCAGTCTGCACACACAATTATCAAAGAATAGGATTAATGCTCTAGGATAAATACGACATCCGCTTGTGTTGTGGGGCCTTTTCTAACCAGGGTAGCTGCAGTCAGGTACTGGCCCTGAAACTGAAGTCTGAGCACTGTGCTACTTCTGCCATGGTAAATGCAGGCATTTCACCTCCCAGCATCCTCCCCCAGCGCAGGGGAGAACACAGACACTGCTGCAGGAAGGCCTGGTTGTGCACAGCACAAATCTCAGGCCACCTCCGCCCAGCACAGCATGAGGAGATGGGCCTGCTCTGCCTCACAGTGCTGGGGGCCCACATCTGTGCTGCACTGACCCGGGTGCTCAGAGCCTGCAGACAAACTGGTAAATGTGCTTGGTCGTAACCTCAAGAAATCCCAAGGGACAGCTCGTACCTTTTAAGCTAGGAACGCGGTGAATCACCCAACTGTCGTTTGTTTATGGACTTGGCTGAACTGTGACCATAAGGGATTCGTCTGAGGTCAAAACAAGTTGAAAAACAGCCAGGAATAGAACCCAGCTCTCTTCAATCTCACTGTTTGATTTTAACTACTAGACCATAAATAAAACCACACTGTATTATGCAAAACAAAATTGTAATATTTCAGCTTCTATTTGAATTGAGATTTCCTAGTGCTGAACAAACAAAATGGCTATGAGCAGCCACTTTTTCAATCTGAAAAGGGAAGAAATCACTGTCATATCGATCATAACTTTCATTTATCCAAATAAAAACCATCAAACACAGCCCTGTTCTGTGCAGCAAGACAAAGCTGAGCTTTAAGCATGCTTCAATACTTAATGCACCTCTTCTATTTCATTAGAAATTATGTATTTGAGGTGATCAGTGAACAAGACCTCGACAAAACCTCCAGCTGTATTTTTGTATGCCTCACACACGAGCTGCTCTCTGCGCATGAAGAGCCAACCTTGCGCTGAGCCTTGTGCAGCCACAGATGTTTCTGATGGTGAATCTGGTAACAGGAAGCGAGGCAAGAGTCACCGCACACTGGAGGGATGAGCCTTTAGATCTCGTACATCTGAGCTTCAGTGGCTGCCCAGTGCCCTTTCGGACACTCCAGTGCTGGTTTTTGGTGGTAATCAGAGCACACCTACAGAGGAGAACAAAGACACTGCAGTCCGCAACTGCAGCAGTGACCATAAAGCAGCTCAGCACCCACTCTGCAGCCTCAGAGCGATGGAAAATTCCTTACCTCTAATGCTCCTGCACACATTCCCAAGTGCACAGCACAGCTTTCAGCTCTAAAACCTCTAACCTGGAACTGTATCAGCTCCTGTGCTCCCACTCTGCATGCTAAAAGGATCTGTAAAGACCGCATTTGTTGTTGCTCTGAAGACTGACCCACCATTGTATGATCAGCTTGGCTCTGAATTGCTGGATTTGTACACTTCAGGTTGCTTTATTGCTGTGTTTCTACTTGTTTAACACTAAGAAAAAATGTTGTCAAGTATCATCAGCTTTAACTCTTCCCAAAGCAGGCTTGTTAGTGCTCTCATTGGTAAATGCTAGATATTTTTAGCTTTCTGCTGCTGCATTTTGTTTGCCTTTGATGTAACAAAGATTGGGGCTGTTTGGATATGCCTCAGAGGCCGGCAAAACAGAGATTCATCTTGGAAACATTGCTTCTACTGAATAAAAATGCATGGCTTGAGGTCACAACAGCACTGAGGTGACATTCTGCATGTTGAGAGAAGCAATTCAGACAGACTCTGCATTTCAAGAAACTTCAATTTGTCAATTTTAGTCATTAGCATAGCATTCCTTTGCTCTGGAACAGTATTTTAAAGATGACAGCACAGTCACCTGTTCTTTAGGGGAATTGTTTTTTTTTTTTACAGTTCCCCTGGCACAAGAGAATCTTTTTGTGCTTAACGAGTGGCCTTCATAATTCACCTCTCTCAGATACAGCCCACTGGGAGTCTTAATCCCATAATGGAAATATCCCTCCATTTCCATGGAAACAAACTACTGTGCCAAAATATGGGTTTAGTGTTCAATAAAGACTTCCTGAACAGGGAAGAAATAGTTGCATGGGCTTCATGTTGAAAAACAATTTGGTTGCATCTAGAAATAAAATTACTTAAAGGCACAGCAGCTGTTTATAGTCTATATCTAAGGCATAATTCAAGCATATCAGTATCCAAGTAGATGAGACTTGTTATTTCTCTCCGCGTTGTTTCTACTTGCCTGTTGATGGCCTTGCTCACTTTCCCTTTCGATACAATTTTTAAAACAGAAGCAAACAAAACTCATGGTTGGTGTAGGAGCCTCAAAATCAGCTGTTCTCCACATCCATCTCCCCCAGCTCCATCAGATTCAGTGCCTGACCATATTCACTTAAGAGAGTGGTCCTCTAAAGCTACACATTTAATTTGTTTAACGGTATGCACCCGGGCATATATGTAGCACAAATGCCCATACCATCAATGAGCCACATACACAAGCTTTTCTGCCATGTGCTAAAATAAAGCATTCACAAAGCACTAGCACACATGTGATCTCGGAGTTAAATCCTTCTATGCTCTCAGCTTTGGTTCCTCCCACAGAGAAAGCTATCTGCTTCATCACCGGGGTATGTGCAATTTAATAGTACTTCTATTGTGGTATTGAGATTACTAGATGAGGGCATCTATTAGATTGAAAAATGCCTCCACACTTCTATCTGTCTGGCAAAAGCAGGAACTGCTGACCCAGCCAGTGTTATTCCTGTGTTCTTGACAGCAAGAGAGCAGAGTATCACAGCCTTTGAAACCTTCCTTACACTGTGAGGACTTGTTCTTCCCACAGCTTCTGTTTAATGCTCCAATTCTTCAAGAATCCACTGGCGGCTGATGAACAGTTTGTCAGGCGGTGATTTACTGGGACAGAGCAAGCAACACGTGCTTCTTCCTCTCCTCATTCCCAGTGCCAGCACGCTGAAAAGCCACAGCTCCAGATCTCGGGTTTACTGCGGTATGCAGCTTTACATGGACAAACTCCTGCAAGCAGCCACCCAAGGAGAGCAGGGACAACAGTCACCCTTAGCACTGCACTGGTATGTGAAAAAACATCCAGCTCAAAGCATACTAGGAACAACTCGACTTCTCCATCTGCCTTCAGCTTTAAAACACTAATGGCCAAAACAGCTTCTGAAATCTGCAAAATCTCCACCTGTTAAAACTGAAACATGCAAACATGAAAATGTAGACAGCAGATGTGCAAGAGTCAAAGCATCTCTCAGTGTCTGCTAGGACAGCTTGAAGGCCACTGTTGTCACATCTACCACTCCCCCCTCCCTAGTCACCACACTTATTTCTAAATGACACACAGAGCTGAATTACTCAGAGACACGGGATAAAAGTCGAACTGCTGAGCTTCCAAGCCCAGAGTCCTTACACTATGATGAAACTGATGACAAACCTTTAACCTAAGCAGGAGAGCCCTGTTAGAACATTCATATTTGAGTTAACAGTAAACATGTAGCAGTGGCATCTGAGCAGAAGAACAAATATTTCTTTGTAACTGCTTACATTACGAGCTTTGTTAAGTGTTCAGCTCAACCTTTCATGTGTAAAACTCCCACGTTTATACTTTGCTTTTCATCTGCGTAATCCAGAAAGTCTTACACGAGGAACAAATTCGTCAGCCCCATTTCTCAGTTATGGAAACTGAAACATACAAAGCGATACAACCTGACAGAGGTACAAACACTGGATGGACTCAAGAACTGGTTCTCAGCTGCCACCTTTTCTCGCAGATCTGCAGCCAATCCTACTGACTGTTTGGGTGGATCTTTTCCAGAGCCATTATGTAAAGTCAAATGTTTCCAAATAAGACGTAGGTGTGTAAAACTTCCCTCACCCCCAGACTGCACAGGCAGCTTAGGCAAGAACGTGAGGAAGGGGCCAAACCTGTTTATGCACATTGCATTTTGGAGCGAGTTGGGAAAGGCAGCCACAAACAATGACTAAAGCTGCCTTTCCCATGTCTTTCCCGTGCGATGAGAAGGGAGATGCTGCAGCTGAAAGCATAAGCAATTTTGCAATAAAACATTCGCAGTGCACCAAACCTTGGCATTATACTGGTAACGTTTCCAGGACACGAGCTACATTCCAGATTATGTTGAATTAATCATATTTGCACACAATAAAAACAGTATTTTTCAAGCTTCATTTCCCCTTCTTTTTTATTGAAACAGTTTGCAGCCACTAGTGATGATTTTATTATAGGTTTATGGAGAACATGGAAGCAGCAGTGATTTAAGTACAGGGAAGGCCTCCCAAATGAAAGCATCCTGCTTGCTGATCTTACGTCTTATCTACCTCGGAGATGGAAGATAACATTTTCAGCATGGCTCTAACGCCTGGAGAAGGGCGGTGGTCACAGAGGAATCTTTTCAAGCACATCCCATTTTGTCATACTAACGAACTAACTCCCTCTCCATCTGCCCATGGCCCAGTGTGAAATTACAGCCAATCCAAAAACCTTGCTGCTGTAGCCCTGTGCCTATCAAGGGACATCTATCCACAACTTCGTTGTGCAACCCATCCCATGTAATACTCAGGAATGCTAAGGCCTCCTGCATTACTCAAATCCAGCCCTAATAATTAAAAGTGTAGCTCACCCTGAGAAAGAAGCAGCCAAACAAAATTTCCCCTAAAAGCCATTTCTCTCAGCTGCATTTCCAAAGGGCCACAAGAGTGGGGGACAGGTAGACTGATGTCCAACAAGGATTTTGGAGCCTCTGGTATTAGTGTACCTTGCACAACAACCCAGGGAGCATTGCGAGCTTCCACACGCACAGGAGACCTCGTTCACCCCATAAGGATTAATCCTTGAGGGGAAAAGGCGGAATCTAAAACCTGCAAGAGTCATTTCAATTTGCTTCCATTTTATTTTGAGCTCCTAGCGGCCAAATTATTTCCAGCTGTAACCACAGTTAATACAGCAATTTAATGTTCATAATTTCTCAGAAGATAAGGCTAAAACCTTCAGGCTCTTTTCTTCAAGAAGACTTTACTTGCCCAACCCACCTCTATTAACAGTATTTCTCAACCCTCAGTAGGGAAAGAGACAAACCTGAGAAAACATAAAAGTTATTAACAAGAATTTAAAGTTTAACCTAATTTTGACTAGCAAATAAAATCATTGTGGCAGTGCTGTATCAGGCAGCCTTGAATCTTTTTTTGTTTTCAAGTCAAGTGGTGCTTTAATTTAATAAGATTAAGAAATACTACCCTATAAAACAAATGTCTGGAATCATATTTTATTTGCAATGTAACATGATGATACTAACACTGGTGTCAGTTGGCAAGCTGACATTCTCAGTCATGCAAGTAGCAAAATGCATGATCACTGCAGCATGTGTGTAGTAGGTGTTACTACATCCATACATACTTGCAAATGGAAATATCACATTCCTACCAAAATCAGCTCATTCCAGACAGAAATCAGTGCTATTATGAGTAGGTTTGTCTGCTTAAACTCATACAGGCACAAAATCATCTCAAGCTTCTAAAGTCCAGAACAATTCTGACTTCTCTAGTACTGAACCACCTCCTAAGGAGGCTTTTGTTGCCACAAGTGGCCATTGATTTGGAAGGAAAGAAAGTTACTGTGTTCTCTTTCATTGACACATCCTCTTCATAAGATGGGCAATTCAGGGTGTTCAAGAATAACCAATCTGCTCCTGAGCTGTCAAAATCTATGACTGGCAGCTACAGCATGAATGCCATCAGGTTATAGATGACGTGAAAGTTCGTGAAAGAGAGCAGAGCAAAAACACAGCACACAGTTTTAGGCAGGTCTAATGGCTCTGACTGCTGTCAGTAACTGAATAAGAAGATTATGCTTGGGATACTTCTAAACAACTTCACAAAAGTGACTTTGCAATGTCTGAAAGTACAAATGTAGAAAATCAGATGAGGATACTGGGGGAGCTTCTGTTCTTCTTCCTTCGTCTATTCACACAAGTCATGAACCGGCCTCCAAAATGCATCTGCTCACCATACATCATCTGGTATGCAGACACTGTTTCCAAGTGTTAAACTGTGGATAAACTAGCTTTATATACGTGTGTGTATAAATAAATATACATATACAAGTCTAGACAGTAAACATATCCATGTGAAAGAGTCTGTGGGGGATAATTTGCCCAGACAGAAAACATGATAGTGTCTTATGAATGCACTACAATGTTTGAATGTAATACTTGACCACTTCTTCATTAGAATTCCAATTAATTAATTGTAATAACATTTTAACACTGTGTTCTTTAAAGCCCCTGCAATTACTAAATAATTTTCCTTGCGTGCCACAGTTACACACAGCAAATAATGGTCAAATAACAAAAGCCCATACGGAGAAGAAAGGATGATGGTGAGACAGCAACAAGATGAACAGGTAGTTGATAGTTTCACAGTTGATTAAAACAGAAAGGGGAACTAGTGCAGGCATAAGGCTTCTCATCTGAAAAAGGCTTTCCAGCCTAAGTATATTCTTACAACTCCCTGTAAAATGACCTACAGCTCTTATCTTTGCTGTACCACAGGAGAAGGCACAGGCCAGCAGCTTACCCAAGAGCGGCCCAGATTTCCTGTTTTCTGCTCAGATCCCATCTTGGTTTTTTTTTTGCACCATATCCTGCCACTCAGCTCCCCCGAATGCACCGAGTGCCTGCTGAATTGTATGGCTGTGACCTTCCAGCCTTGGAAGCCTCATGTTTCCACATCCCAAAGAACTGACTAAGGATGCTTGAAACATTCGCATCTTTCCTCTCATCAAACTGAGCATCATTTTGTGGATAGCAACACATTTGCTCTGTGTTTACAGGAACATGCAACACTTGAGTAAAATGAACAGTCGGAGGAGTGAGGACAGCGCTGAAACTCTCCTTCTGTCAGTTAGCAACACGCTTCTTGTTCCACTGGGATCACCCGCGTCCTTGGAAATGCTGCCAGTTTGTCAAAGTAAGTTGTTCTTTCAGTACGGAAGTGAAACCCACAACTTCTTTTTTTTTGTTGTTTTTAAAGCATTTGTTCTTGAACTGTTTTGCACTCCCTAAAAGCCTGGCCATAAGGCTGTCACAGCTGGGAAATGCAAACACGGAAAGCGTGCGCCTGCAGCCGTATCTGAGCCCTCTTTGGAACTGTATCTGGAAAATCCAGCACAGATTAACGGTGATACACTTTATGACTTAAAAAGGGGCAGGAACTTTAAGCAGATTTATAAATAAGGTGTTGAATAACCAAACCTTTTACATATAACTAGCGCCTCTTCGACAACTGCTTGAAAATAAAGTGCACCAAAGCAAGTGACTGAACCTCAATTACTTGCCATGGCCTCCAAAACTGCTTTTTGAGTACTGTGTCCAACCAAGGGAGCACACGGAGCCTTTCCTAACTTTCACTTACCCACTGACCCCTTGCACTGCCCATAGCATCTCTCATTTCTACTCAGTAGACACAGTAACTAGGTGACCCTACTTGACACACTGCGTTAACCTATTATTAGGTGACCCTCTTACTCTACTTAATATATCTCAGTGTATCCTCGGTATTTTAAGTTGAAATATTAAGAGCGATAGAAACTTTCTATCCACAACCTTGGAAGTGGTAGTGAGAAAGAAGGTAGAATTCTATGTGACAACCTTAGTTACAGCCTACCTGACATTACAGCCTAGGAAAGCGGAAGTGGGATTTTTATCTTTTCCTTCCTTAAACTATGTAACATCATGTAAGTCTGATGACACAGAAAACTGTAACATTACCCTTTCCTCCAGCAGAAGTCTCAGAGAAGTTGCCTGTCGAGTATTTGAAAGATGGAGAAGTCCTGCAGAAAATTTGATGAAACTAAAAGTCTTATGCAACCTCCCAAAGACTATCTGCCACAAAGAATGGGCAACGCTTTCTGAATTAACTTGACCAGCCAACACACAGTGCTCCCCTTGTGAGAAGCCTTGCTGCTTCTCACAAACGCATCGCTGATGTGGCCAAGAGAGGAGCAGGAAAAAGGAAAACTGATTCCAAAATGACCCTCCCAAGATACATGAACATCTGCTGCCTAATAGTGTAGCCCATCATATGCACTAAGGATAATACAATTACACTGTTATTCAAAACCAAGCTTTCATCAGGGACAACATCAAACTACAGTGAAATATAAGCAAGTAATTATACTTTTCAAGTTTCAATTTCCTTGAAACTGTACTAAAGCTATGTGGCTCATGACCAAATACAACTTCCAGATAACAAATTAAAGAGAAACACCTGAAACGAAAGTGGAACGAACAGTGAATGACATATTTGCTAACACAGGAAACACCTGCTAACTGGAGTAGCCCAATCAATTACTGGTCTTCTCTCAACAATAAGTAATAATCCAAACTAAGTCAGTGACAAAGAGCAAGAAGATACTCACCAGCGAGCGTATAATCCATATCAAAACCAAAGCACTTGATCTTTTCCATAGCTAAACTTCTGTTTACAAAGACCCTGTAAAGAGAGAAAAAACAAAGCCACTGGTTTGAGTATTTTAAACATAACCGTATTTTAGAACAAATACATTCTGCCTGGTGTCATAGGTCAAAGCCAGAATATACCTGAAAACAGAGGCAAGATTCATTTTTGGCCACGAGTTCTCCTGAAGTAAAGCCATGACTTTGCAGGGTTATTCTAATTATTGGTATGCCGTCTAGAGACATACACGCATGCATGCACACACACATGGTTTTGCATGTGACCTGCAAAAATTCCTAAGAATAGAAGTGCAGAAGCTCCTGAAGCAGAATTCAGAGTTCAAGTGGAAACAGAAGATAGCAAGAAATACAGTTTGCTTGATTAAAATCAAGAATTAAAAGAGGTAAGAAGGGATGGAAAAGAAAACAACATTTCCGTGAATAAACTCACAGCACTTGAACCCTTTTTGGAATTCTTTCTGGGAACTCAAAGCAAATACTCATTACCACATTTATATCAATATGATTAATAAACATTTAACAGATCTCTGAACAACACAGAAAGAAATTTTCACCCATATTATTTCTACTGTGAAAAATGTTATTTTTATCTGTCATATAATCTGCTGCTCCTCCACAAAAAATACCAGTTTTTAATTTCATTTTTGCTGTTAATGCAATGAGAATCTAAGCTGTGTACTTCCAGGCTCTTCTTGATCACAACAGCTTAATACACTATGTTCAATTTAAATTTGAGTAAATACCACAGTAAAGAAATAGGTCAGGGAATGCAACAAAAGCTTCTCTTGCTTCCTGCTCCAACTACTGCAGTAACTAAGCTGCTCATGTTTCCCCAGAACTTTACAGCACACAGCAGATCCGTAATTCAGCAGGGCTTCTCCCCACCGCCTGTTATCGGAACGCTGCGGATGAGTCTGAGCGGCACAGGCAGGAGTTAGGTGCGGGATGGAAGCTGAGCTCATCAGCATCGAGCTCAGACAGAAATCCCTCATTCCGCTCGAGCCATGATGCCGAGGGAAAGGTCTGCATGAGAACAGCCTCGAGTTCTCCACCTGTACTTCGCTTTCAGTACGTGAAAATTTTCCAAATATTTAACATCTCTAATGCCCTCAGCAGAGTAATTAGAAACCAAACTCGGCAGCAGGAGGAGTTGCACGGAGGGACCCGAGCAATGGAGACGGTAGGTGCAAAGCCAAGCGCTCAGATATTCTGGAAAGCTGACGGAAAGCCCGGCTGCAGGCAGGAGGCTTGCCGCCGTGCCGACCCCCAAAGCCGGTGATTTCACTGCAAACTAGCACCTAACTGTCACGCTTCTATGCAAGTCGCCTTACCTCATCTCTCACTGATGTGCTCCCTGTTCAGCGCGCAGCAGTCTGATTCATCTACTCGCCTGAATCATGTTACACAAGTCCTTAAAAGCTTTCCTAGTACAGATGCAGTTTTGCTTGGATCTGATTTGACTTCAGAAGATCATTATGCCTCAACCGAGCCTTAAAGTACTGTGTATCTTCTTGGACAGTGCTATAGAAAACACATCTGTGGCTAATTTAACTAGTCACTGGATATCGTTGTTGTTCCACACAAATCCACTCGGAATAGTTTCTCTGGCAATAGCATGCTTTGCCCCTAACCTTGCACACTCTCTCTGGGAGTCACAGTTTCCTGGCACATCGCCTGCCTTTGACAATGGGGCTTGTCACCGAGGGGCCACAGAGGTTAGCAATGACTATCTTTACTGATAGATTTATGGATTACCTAAACGAGACAAAATTATGGGGGGAAAAAAACCACCGCCCTGTAAACTAGTAAAGAAAAGCCTTTTGGAAATACAAGATGGGATCATAAATCACTCAAATTCACTCCTGCGATGCAAAAATGCACTCCTGCATATTCGAGTAGGTGGAGCACATTACCCGAATCCACAGCTTCAATCAGTGTTTGTTTGCCTTAACATCTCGATGCTCTGATTTAGCAGAGGCAATGCAAAATGTTATTCAGTACTGAAGAGTCTCATACTTTGTATAATGAAGATGATTGCGTTCTATTGATGCTGGTGCCAGGAAGCACTATTTATTATTTAAATCCAGCACATGATGTCTGACCTAATCCTCGTGCAGTTTGTTTCTAAAAGAGATATTTAAGAAGGAATAACATACCTCTGGGAAACGCTAGCAACATTTTTTGTCCAACCTGCGGAGTCCCATTTTGTTCTCTCCTTTAGGCTCAGCCCCTGGAGCATAGCTCTCCGTCCAAGCAAAATGCCCAGACTGCCCGTCCCCTCTGGACACAGCAGGAATAGGAAGGGAAATTTAAAGAAGCTTGGGAGTCTGAAGGGCGACTCAGAATTGCAACATTTGGGCACAGTTTCCCAAACGAGGACAGAAAACAAGCGCTGCTGAGACGGAGCTGAATGCACTTATAAAAAGGGCAATACGACAGTGCCTGGGAAAGGAGAAAACAAGGGAGCTGTGACCCAAGAGATCGCTTCCAGTCCAGCGTGCCTATGTTTAGATGATGACGACACCAAACTGACCAAAACCATGGAAAGATCTCTAAGCCTCAGACATTTTTTCATCACTTTCGGAGTATTTACAAACTGAGCCCTGGGACTAAATAAAACACACAGCACATAGTGATACCGATGACCTGGTAAAGTTTACTAAAGGCAATGAAAGGAACAACATCTATAAGCATATTTTTTGTTCCAAAACAGGTCCTTGGACTAAAACAAGAAATTCACTATACCAGTCCTGCCTTGGTAACAGCTGGTGAAGGCTGATCTTTCTCCATCAACCTGTGAATATCCCCCGTGACCTAGAAACTGTATGTGGCAAGGGCTGATTGTACCCTGACAGTCCGTGGGACCTGGCAGACTTCAAGGCATCCACCAACTCATTTGGCAGGTGATTGCTTCACTCACCAGTGCTGGAGTGAAACTGAGCAAATATGTCTTAAAAATAAATAAATAAGGCTATTGCACAACATGTTCAGGACAGGAAATGAGAACACGTGAATCGATTTAAACTTGGATCCATGAAGGCAGATTAAATGGCAGACTAAATAGTGGCAAAGCAACTGGAACCAATCTCACTTATCTCGTGCAGGCCCAGGCAGATGTTCCATTCCTTTCTAGGTTCTCAGAAACACAGTTCTAAATCCCAATAAAGGAATACATCTCCTATGAATGGAACCCCTCTGTGCACAAGGGGCTAAGTAGATAGAGGGGAGATTTAGGCTGCATATTAGGAAGAAGTGTTTTATGGTAAGGATGGTGAGGCACTAGCACAGGCTGCCCAGAGAGGTGGTGGTGCTCCATCCCTGGAGACACCTGAGGTCAGGCTGGACGGGCTCTGAGCACCTGACGGAGCAGTAGGTGTCCCTGTTCACTGCAGGGGAATGGGACTGGGTGGCATTTAAAGGTCTCTTCCAACTCAAACGATTCTATGGTTCTATGATACTTAAAAAACATTTACTCCCAGAAGCTGGCGAGCTTAACTTAATTCTGGGGGGTTTATTCAAAGTAGTAAATATCTGCAGTATCCTAGAAACTAAAGATAAAAGTTGAAATCAAACCATCAGGACAGTTTCTGAGAAGAGCCAGGTGCCTGGCAGAAGCTGCAGGTGCAGCCCAGCCCCATGCTTAGAGCTGACCGAGCGTAGGCTCATCTATCTCAGCAATACTGCTCAGGTGTGCAAAAAATGTAATGTCACCACAGCAGCTTAGGTGCAGGAAGAAGTGACAAGAGCCTGTAAACCCTTCATAGTAATAAAAGGTCTGCAGAAGGAGTCAGAGTAAGATGAAAACTAATATCACCCAACCTTTTTAGGAAAGGACATTTTAACCTCAAGTCATTTTTCCAATTGCCAGAATTAGAAGTAATCATGCTTTCACTTCCCCAGATTTTGGTCTTTGCCATTCAGAAAATAATTGTGTTAACTCGGAGCACTGGACGATATGACCAGCCAAATGCAGGCACCACGTGAGATTACCTCCTGAATCCATGTGCTGGTGCTGCTCCCAGATCCACATCTGTCAGCAGCCAGGCATCTCCTTCACCAGGACACCACTTTTCTCTTGCCTTCACCTGTCCTTCCCTTGTGAAAAAGCGAGCATTACACTTCTGGTTTGAGGAATATCCTTGTAACTGTGTCAGAGATCTGCATCCCTGGTGCAGCGACCCTGACCAGGCTGGGAGCAGGTGGCTGAGCCCACAACAGAAAAAACAGACTTCAGGTGATGTTTCTGTGCTATTTTCCCTACTAATGAGCTCTTCCTCAAAGATTAAATCCTGCAGCTTGGCCACACCAGTGATGACAGTATTTATTTTCTTTTTAAGCTCTAAGAATTGTGCTGAACAAGAGAAAAACACGTTGCATGGCAAGGAAGAAGGAACTGCTGAGCACGCATAATGGGAATCACAGAGCCCTGATATCCTCAACACTGCAATTCACAGTCCTTCATATTTTTACAAGTGAACTGATCTGGGTTTTGTTACTGTACTTGTCAGTCAGTTCTGAGGTAAGAACCTAAATCCTGTCTCTTCTCGAGTAACATGGGAGAGGAGCACAGGCCGAGAGGGAGAAATGTTTTTGTTTGTGCAAAGTCTCAGAAGCACACTGTACCCTCAGTGCAATTTGCATGTAAAATGTTGTGGTAATGTGACCAACAAAATAAACAAAATGCACCAGAATCACACAGCTACAGAGGAACATTGGCAGACGGCTCCTAACTCCTGACAGGAGAGGTTTCTGGAACAGAGCACTTTATAACGATTTTCAAAACGTGACCAGAAATATTTTGCAGCAAAAAAAGTTAATTGTAAGGAGGTTATGTTTCACTAGAAATTAAATAAATGCAACAAAACTTGCAGCAGCGCTGAGTGGAACAGCAAATGCAATGGGAGCTGGCTCTGCGTGATTAACATTTATGTTTTTAGAAAAGATTGTGGTGGACAGTTGGGTTTGAGCCAGCCATGACACGAGGACTCAGATTCCTGCTTCCTCATGGTTGAGGCACTCTGTTTAATCTTCACTTTAAGGACAACTTCTGTGTTTTAGTAAGCAGGAAGAGTTAAAAAGAAACATGAGAGAACTAAATGGATTAGCTTTTGATAGCATCCCATGTCCAAGTTCCCCAAAGCCTTTTTAAAAAGATAATAATGAAAAAATATATCACCACTGATAAGATGACCAGATGCTCTCTGTTACCGGTTAGACCCCAGATGTGTGCTTAGAGGAGAGGTCCCAGCATATGACATGCAGCTCTGGCTGCAGGTGATTCCACCAGCAGCAGTGAGAGCGCAGATGAACCCTTCAATGATTTCACCTGACCCACACACATTGTCTGAGATACCTCCAAGAGGATACTAAGTTATGCTGAATTTTCAGTTTCATTTTATTCCTTCTTCAACCAAAGAGGACCATTCAGACACATCACTACATTTGTAATTGTATTAAGAGTGAGTGTTTGGGCCTGAGATTTATTTAGGCAGGTGAAACAGTTTCAGATAGGAGACAGAGAAAAAAGGCATCAAAGTTTTATGGCAACATGTTGTAAGATTACCAACATAACGTCCAGCAATTTTCCAAGACTAACCAACCATCCCTGCATAATTTAAGTGCCATAAAACTGAAAAATCAGATTACAGCTGGAACTCAGAAGTCTGATGAGGCTGTATCCAGAAACACGACCATGAGCGCTTCCCTCCAAAATCCATCAGCATTCAGAGGGAAGCAGACAGCCTTCACCACTTCTATTTCCATTGTTTGGATTTTCTTCCCAGGCAACAGTAAAGTGCCAAGGAGCTCACGTATGGATTCCATCCCAAAATAACACCCGTCTGCTCCGAGAAGCTATTACAGATCACGGGACATTTTCAAAGTAATTTCTTTATTATTAATTTGGCAAGTGTTCTGCTTTCTCATAAACACATCCATTCTGCCGCCTTAACACTCCTCTCCCCCCTCTCTCCAGTGTCGAAAGCACTAAAGCAAAATACATACAGAGGCACACGCTGCCTGCAACTCTACACATGCCACTGCACGAGCCCACGGAGGCTGCACAAAGACATATGAGGACAGACCGGAGACAGCAGTGCCTACAGAGCTACGCTACTTGAAGTTACATTGGAAATATCTCCCATCGCCTACTGGAATGTGTCTGAAGAGAAGAGGTACACAGCATTTTCAGACTAATAGTGTTTTTTTCTCGTTTGCCGCCCGATCCAACTGATCATTATCAAGTGACCTTATATATAGCTAACCAAATAGACAGTTTCAATCTCTTAACCTAGTCTATATAACATTTCCAGCTGTTCGCAGCCACCAAATCAACAAAATGAAGAAACAAAATTATCAGTGAATAACCCAGCGTTCACAAATTTGAACATGCTGAAACATATCTTAAATATATCTTTAAATCTAGAAATGGAAACAATCAATTAGTAATCCTTTTGCTTTGTTGTTCCTGAAGTATATCCCACTGGATTTGACACAGGATCTCAAAGTATATTAACAGTTTAAATCGCATAACTCATACTAACAAGATGCTTTAGAAGCAAACTGGAGCACGTAGCTATGAAGCAACTTAGTTGAAGGTCTGTGATCAGTTAGCAGCAGAATTAGGATTAGAAATTGTGATGCCACATCCCCTGAGCTAGCCAGTAAACAACTCTGTGACAAAACAAAACAACAATGACAGAATCCCCACATTCAGGACGAGAAGTCTCAAATGACTTCGGTGCAAAATGGCAAAAGCATACCAAAGCCTACATGTTTAACATAAACGGCTATCTCAATCTTGCTGCAAAGCCAAAACCATAGAATAAAAGCAAATGCAAATACCTGTTTCCTGGATCTTGGGAACTGTCAGTAACAAGAGTGGATGGAACACCAACTTTTTCCATTATTTGCTTTAACTAGATGCGGTTTCTATTTAAACCCTACAGAGCTATGCGAGGTAATCCAGAGGGGTGCCTAGAAGTGCTCACTCCAAGTTAAAAAATAGACACTAGGGCAATTTGGTGGCTCAGAGTCAACCTAGTTCTTGGTTAATTACAATCACATTAAATGACAGTACTCCTCCAGAACAAATGACCTAGTGATCATCCTCTACCCGGAAAAGTCAACAAGCACAGCATGAGGGAGGTGGCCTCACAACCACACACACAAAGGAAAAACCACCTAGCAGCTACGCATCCATTTTATTTCTGAATTAAAATGTATGTTGCTAATAGTGCAGTGATGCAGTATCCTCTTACCAGTGACCTCTGCTAGAGAATGAATAACATCTAGCTTGTATATTAATTCATCTTTAGACCTCACCTCCAACAGGCGCCAACAATGTTGTATAACTAGGTTTGTGGCTTACAGCAACATCACCCAACTTACAGTCTTAGTTAAAGCGATCAGAAATACTCTGACAACATTAAACCACTCCTTTTCCTCCCCTATAGATTTTTTAATTGTTGATGTTGCTCATATGGCCCTTGAGCACTACAGCATAGCATGCACTTTCATATCCTCAAGCTCTACTTGCTTCCTCAGTAACCTCAATACTCAAATTTCTCAAGATGCTATACAAATTGATTCAAACACCAAGCAAAAACCTGGGGAGGAAAGCAGCTATAAATATTGATTTTCAGCATTCTTGCCTATGGCATGCAGACATGATTACGATATAGTCATTACACTCTGAGTCAGTATGCACTACACCAGTTAAACCAGTCTCAAATGGGATTTCCGCCAACAGCGTTACATGTTAGGATCCATCCAACAATATGATACAGTAAGAAGTGGAACACCTGAAAAAACAGATTCCCAGAAAGAAAAATCACAGTAAAACATGAGCATTAGAATGGTAACTTCAGAGCTCATTTTTGAGAAAGTTTTCTAAAAGTTTAAAGCCCATGAGAGCATCTTTAAGGTACATTATACTGCTTGGATTGGAAACTTTTCCCCTCACTTTTCATTGTTTCAACATTTACAATTCAAGCATACCAAATCTGCTCTACTTGATGAGAACCAGAAAGTGAAATCAATTGGTTTAAGTATCTCCACTGATAATTAATTAAGCTTGAAATCAGTGAACAGCAATACATCTTTTTTTACATTTCACACTTCAGAAAAGCACTAGTAGCAGAAATCAGAAAATCCCAGTGAATGACTTCGAGCCCAAATGGGCCTCCAGCATGGAGGTAAGCATAGCCCCAGCCATGTTTATGTCTGAGTGTGGCACTGCTGCCAAGTCCTTCCAGATGGGGTCCATAAAATCACTGGGACAAGCTTAAGGGTAAATATATATATTTATAATAGTCTTAAATTTGCTATTTTTATTGTGTTCCTAAATCGCTTTGGATTTGCATCCTCAAGGATTTTTTTTTTAGCTGCTATGATAAGAAGAAAAAGAGATAGAAAAAACAGACTCAGACTGAAACAGAAAGAAGAGAAAGGATGGACTCAAACATTCATGATTCTAAGCTATCAGTCCTTCCTAATTCTCAACGAAGTAACCAGTGGTACATGAAAGAAAGAAATGTGAATCTTGACATCTTCTGTTTTCTACCTCTCTTTTTTATAAAATTGGGAGTGCTACATCAATAACCAACAGTCAAAGCAAACTGGGATCTTACTGAAACAGCTTCACAGCCTAAAAGAGATGGCTGTGACAAGCATACATATCCTACATCTGAACAATTAATGAAATACTAAAAAAGCAAGAAAAAACCAACAAGGAGAAATAACTTCGTTCCCACTCTGTCACTTAAAGCCTGCATTTATCTTCTAAGCAACAACACATCTGTTAGTATCAAGATCACAAAAACTACCAGAAATAGAAGTCTGACAACACTGCCTCTGGAATGAAGTTGTTTCAGATTCTTACAATACTGGATTATCAAAATAACTCCCATGAAACTGGTACACCAAAGCCATTAATAGCACAGATTTATACCACAGTCTTGGCACCGGGTTCTCTCATTCTCTCTCATGTTCCCTCCCTCTCTAAAGAGGATAGTAATTTCAAAAAGAAAACGCGCCTCCCCTTGATGTATTTCAAATGCCATGCTTTCCATGAAAACCTGTAGAGTTAGCAACATTTCTACTCAACAAGTTTTGAATAAGACATTTCTAGGTTCTATAACAGGACATTTAAACTGTGGAAGACTACCTGATCACAGCTCCTTTGAAAAACCCTCCTTTATATGAGTGCATTCTCATTTACCGTGGGGAAATTGATTCTGGAAGTACAGATTTTTTACACGAGTAAGAGTTAACATGAAGAGTACTTAAATGTGTGAGCTCTTGAGGACAAGTATTGCGTCCCTCGGATCTTGTACTACATTTAGCAACCTGTCAGCACCTAACTATAGTAAATGTTGAGATAACATTTAGGAAATAAATAAGCAGGCCTTACTCTGATTTCATTTACATCAGTCTAAGTCAGAAGTAACACAACTAAAGTCCTAGGTAAAAATATGATTCAAAGACAAACTTGTCAATGACTTCAAGGTTAAGATTTTTGCAAGGGAACAGAATAAAATCCATATCTCTTTACATGCTATACACAGTTAAGTTAGGACTTTTCATATCTTAACAAACCAGCTGACACAAAGAGAATCAAATAATGGCAACATTTAAGACATATATCCAAACATCCTTCAATGGAAACTGTAAAGCTTCAGAAAGTCATCACAGGATCCATTACTCAGCCTTTTACATTGCAACTTGCACAATCTGGCCTATCATATCATGTTAAGGCATTTTTCTCTAATTAGATTTCATTTGGAGATTCAAAGATATCTAATACTTCTTAAGCATTTCCTCAGAAATACCACCATGTATGAATCACAAACACAACATGGCATTTAAGCATGAGGTTGGGAAACTTGACATCTTTTTCTATTTCTGTATCAGATTTCCATCACCCCAGCTCCTGCTGAACATTGATTATCATACTGCAGGACTTCTCAAATTAAACAAGCTAAAATTTGAAGGTACACCTCCCACAGTCAGAATACTGACAATTACTAGATACTGTTGTTTTTAATGCTGTAGCAGTTCAGACATTTGATGAGGATACAGACTGCATCCATCTTATGCTCGAGGCCTTGGACCTTGGGAGCTGTGGGCTGAATTCTTGGCTCAACCAAACATCCAATGTGATCTTGTGAAAACAATCTAGTCTCTGTACTTTGATTCCTAAGTGATAAAATGAGAGCAACAACATTTATTTTATTCCGTAATCTTGTTTATTTAGATTGTAATTTTTTTTTTTTTTAAACAAAAAAGACAGTTCTAGGCACCTACCATAGAAAAGGAGGCCAGGAGGCCAATATGTGGAGATACAATTCTCGAACACTCAATTGCTGCCCTATTTAATTCTTAATTACTTTTATTTGTGCATTCCAGTGTCTAAGCTTATGCACTCTCATAAGTGCAATTGTAGTGCAATAATTACTACAACATTTCCGTCACCTAGTATTCCTTGACTTCAAAGCTTCCATCCCAAAATTTAACCTGGAATTAATCTTTCAGCTACATTCAAAAAGCACAACTTCACTTGCTCTAGCACATGTACCTCACCTCTACTGTTTGTACATTCCTGCAGGCAAACACTGCATTATATCCTAAAAAATCTTCTACTAGCACTTCTGGATGGGAGGTGGGAATGACCTTGCAGTTTGCAACAGCTTGTAGGAAACAACAAGAAAGGTGAGGATTATGTTTAGTTTATTTCCCTCTCTCTCAGAACTTCAGCTGTGGAGTTCCAGGAAGGACTCACCGGTGATAGGCTTCCCGGCGGTACTTTTTCAGAGCATGCCCATCCATGTTTGCAGGGAGATCTGCTGCATTCTGGAGTCGGTCACTCCATGAGGTTGTCATCTTTAAATGCTTCTTTATTTCTGAAAGAGCCAGAAGAGAAAATCTTTCTTAAATTCGAGATCTGTTTCACCAACAAGTTGTCTGTTTCCTGGTGCTAAGAGATGCAATGCTACTCAGGAAGTCTTGCGAAGTACCCAGTGGTACTTTGCCTTCCTGAGATGTCAGACGATATAGGGAGCCAAGACAAGAGTAGGGAGGGCTCTTCCATATGGCTGGAGCTTTTAAGATATTCCTACCCACTGTAGTGAAAATGCATTTAGAAACAAAGACCTTGTCTTCATTGCTGAAAAGTCGCTTTCTTTTTTTTCCTTTTAAATCTTAACAGTTACAAATATGCATAAGCTATAACTGTTGGAAAAGTTACCCTTTACACGAGATAAATCAGGCAAAGTAGACCCTACAAACTCCAGCAGGAGCAACCTTGCCACATTTACCACAGTAAAAACACAGAGCCTTTTCTCTGATTTTGTTTCTCATTTGACCTCTGGGCAAAGACAGTACTTCAGACTGATGCCAACTTAGCGGAAGAAATTGAAGGGAAGTACAAAGATTATCTTTTGTCCTGTGCAGGTCAGCTCCATTACGGCAAAGTGAGAACCCACTCAAAATTGTACTGCTACCCATGCTGATACTCACAAACACCCGCAACCCTTCACAAGAAGTGGTTGTCAAAACTAAACCTGCAGAAAGCTTCAGGAAGGCCATGCAGTGAGGCAAGAGGGGTACACTCCCCCCTGTGTTATTCGCACACTGGTGGGAGACGTGTCCAACAGGGACATCAAATGAGGCACAACACAAAATTGCGGCTCTGTGTAATCGTGCAGCTGCCAGGCCACAGGGCTCACCTTGTTTGCTCTTCCTTAAAAGAAACACAACCACCCACAAGCTAGATGGGTAATGACACCATAACCATCTCTAGACACCTTTAAAAGAAGCCTGCCCTTGTTCTACAGAAGGAAAACGTGATTTTGGCAAAGCAGAGAGCACAGCGTGTGTCTGCGTTACGACTGGAAGTCATTGCGCTTTTGGCGGTCATGGGTGTGCTCGCTCTCCTAGAGACAATCTGTATCATTTTTTAGTTTTAATTTTGATTAAAGACCAACAGCTGTGATCATCACAGCATCTGTTAGTGCATTCGCCTACTATTTGTTGGTCATAAAAATCAAACAGGAGGCAAATAGCTTGGCTGTAAAGAATACGTTCCTCCCTCCCCCAGCATTCCCTGCCTGTCTCTCAGTTACTATAAGCAACGTTTACAAACGCATCTGATGCCACATCCTAAAGGTCACCAAATTTAGGCCCTGGCAGGCAGCCATGGGGATGCATTCCTGTGCTGAGAGCTGCCTGCCACCAATTCCCCACAGCACCCCCAGGGAGGAGGTCAGCGCAGCCGGAGGGACACAGGCACGTCAGCCAACCACAGCTTCCACAACAGGGCATGCAGGGAGACACAGCTTCTAAAATAGCCCCAGCCCAGGCCACTAAGGGCTTATGAGCAATTACCAGCAATTTAAGTAATGCCCAAAGGCAGTAAGGGAATGAACAGCCTGTGAGCATCAACCTGCTTCTCTTCAAAGTGGGGCACTGTGCCCACAGCACTGCCTGCCAGGGGCTTTCTGCAACAGCCCTGCTGGAGGAGAGGGCTTAGGGAGCGCAAGGCCCACACACAACGACAGGCCTTGGGATCTTGCAGGACCCCAAGACTGAAAGCTACAGAAGGCTTATGTCTTCAGAAGGTGAAAAATGGGCTACCCCCATAAGCATTTTGAGATGGTTTATATCACCCACCACTGTGGTCTTACCTGGAGCAATCGTAAAGTTGCTAATCTTGAGCTATGGATTCAGACCTAGAAGATATACATGTTCAAGGCCTCTAAAAGGAAAGTCAAACAGCTCTACAAAACTGCTGCATGGTTGGTTGTGAGATCTTGGTCTGCCAGCTGAATGTAAACTGCCCACCAAGATCTGAAGACTTACACCCATGGACAAAATCAGAGTTTTTTCATTATGCTAGCTGCTTCCCACTTCATCTGCTTCCCATCACTATCACACCACATTAAACAGAGATGCTGACACAGGCACTAGGACAGGACTGTACCCAATGGCCATCCATGCCAGACATCTGATAGTTCCCCAACAGCATCCTACAAAGAATCCTAAAGCCCAGATGGTAGAAGACTGCTAGCAGGTTACCTTTGTCAGTGTCCTTTCTAAAATGAGGAGTCGGTGAAGCAGACTGAGCTCCCGTATGAAGCCCTCTTCTACACAAGGGAGATCAAACAGAATCATACTGACTGTTAAGATTCAAAAATCCAAGCCCTGAGGAAGCCACAAAAATCTGAGTTTCCACAGTTAAGCAAGAAAGACGTGGATTATTTTAATGTTCCAGCAGTTATTTTTCTGTAGCTGTGATGAATAGAGTTCAAAGGGAGGACAAGGTCTTTAGACAGAGGCAATATCTTTTATTAGACCAACTGGTATGGCTGGAAAAAATAGACAAGCTCTTGGGCATACAAGCCTGTCTAAATTTTCAAAGTCTATCAGTTGCTCTAATAAAAGAAATTACTTCTGCCTTCAGGCATTGCTGACTTATTTATTAAAATTGTTGTTTTAATGTTCACATAGCGTAAAATAAAAATATATTTTGCTGAAGTTTTGTATTACATAAACTCAAAGGCACTCTTACAGCTTAGCAGGCTGCACTGGCGCTCTGATAATAGCTTACTGCTCTGAAATAAAACACTAATCTCTTACAAATTATATTGTGATGCCCCTTCCCCACCTAGAAACTCCACTCACACAAGAAGTCTTACTGACTTGAATGAAATTGTTCCAGTGCTCCAAGGTACCAAAATCAGCCTACCTGAGAGAATAAGAGACATGGAACCTGGTCCCTGAATACAAATATTTCTCTTCACAGCGGTGCCAAATACAGGGAGAAAAATAAGAAGGGGTGAATCACTCCATACACTCGTAAGCCACAGGAATAAACATCTAAGAGAGCAGGCAGCCAGCCAGGCAAGATCCTCAACTCCAAGTAACTGAAATACGATGCATCTTTCTTTAGTTACAGATCTATTTTTGAAATCGATAACCTGTAAATAGCTTCACATAAAAATAGAAATCTCTACATAGATGAAGCATGTTAGAACACCTCCCTATAATTTATTGCAAACATGCTCCTTGCTGGTACGGTCTTAATTAAACATCTGATAGTGTTTAGGGTGCAGGGTTCATTTTGAAAAAGTATTTTAAAACTCCACGTCAAAGCTCTGGCACAGAGCTACTATCCATTACACATGCTTTTGTCCAAAAGAACGTGAAATTTTTAACACATATTTTGTAAGAAATTAATTTGCTTCTTTTGTTAAGCCTCGGCTGATTTTAAGAATCATGGATAGTGTATTTCTTTCAAACACTCCTACAGGTTAAATAACATGCATAGAGGCATTCCCCTTCAAGGAGTTTTACAAGTTAATTCCCTCATCTTTTTTGGCTGATAGAAATTTCTGCACCTGATTTTACCTGATGTGCTTGGGTTAAATGCACCGCTTATATTTTTTTCTGAGTTTGTTTTCAACACTTGGATGATGCAATGCCAAATCAGAGGCATACACAACAAAATGTAGGGATAAACAAAATAGCAGTGACGAGTCCACTCTTTCCAGGATCCTGTCCAAGAGCTTATGGAGCAGAAAACAAACCCACAGCAAACCAATCCCAAGGCACCGATTTGCCACGCGCTACATGTGTCCTCTTCTCACACATGCTGCTTTAGGAATCCTTGGTATCTTGTCAGCACAACCCACACGTGTATGTGCATGTGGGCAAAGTGAACAGGGACATCAATGATCACAGCTAAGGTTTGGTACAGAAAGGCTTTGTTCCTGGCCCGAGGCAGTGATACACAGAGCTCCTGGTGCCTTGCCAAGCCTACAAGAGGTTCCTGACCCCTGGCTGCAAGGCTGCTCCATCCCAGGTGGCCTGAGAATCTCAGCAAGGAGGGAGTTAATGGTCCTGAGAAAGGGGAAAAGGACAAGGGAGAAGGACTGGGGTTGGTTAGGTCAAACTCCAGGCCCAGGTCATAGCATGGCTATTCTCATTCACAAATTGGGAATGAGAAGGGAAAAGCACTTGCCTGCTTAGAGGTCTGTCTGTGTCACTGTGGTTAAGAATGAGTGGCTTGCTTGCCAGGAGCATCCTCCTCCCTCCATTTTGCACAGATGTAACTTGCATCTATGTCAAGCTTAGGCCAGACACTTTGGACAACTTGCAACAGAGGAGGTGAAGCCCACTCAGGTTAGTACCATACCCCCTGGTTCTTTGGAGCATCTGACACCTTGGGATAGAGAGCCTCCAGGAAGTGGCCTGAACTCTGCAGTCCCCCTAAGTGGCATCTCCTGCTTCACCATGAGGGCAGGACCTCATGCCTGCCATCCCAGAGCAAACTATCTTCCACTGTAAACACATTTAGGGACATCCAAAGGTGCTGTCCCCATTTTGTCAGCTACGGATAGCAGGGCATAGAACAGCACAGGGAAGGGAAGGGAACAACCCTCAAACTTTCCACAAGCTCAGGCTTAGGGTGTCACAAACACACTGAAGCCCTGGAGGTGTTCTTGGCCAGGCTAGATGGGGCCCTGGGCCGTGATCTGGTGCCTGATGCAGTGGCTGGCAACCCTGCTTGTGACAGGGGGTTGGAACTAGATGATATTCGAGGTCCCTTCCAATCCAACCACTCCATCATTCTGTGCTGTAGCAAACTTCTGACACACCTCAGGGCTGCCAGGAGGCAAAGTAACAAAGAATTTCTAGAAACAAAAATGCCAACTAAGGAGAAAAAAATCCAGTGGGTGGCATTTCTGAAACCCAGGGGAACTATTCATGTGAGCTCAATACTGAAATCTCTACTCACACTCTGCTTAGGAAGAACAATACAGAGAAATGGGTGGAGATATGGGAGGACTCCCCAGTATGTATTGTCATGTTCCTGATAACTCAGAACTAGCCGGTCCCAGATGGACAGAAGTCAGAATGATCACAGCACCCAGAAGTATCAACAAACCAAACTGGAGAACAGGATAAACAGCTCCTCTAGCTCCTACCAGTACAAAGCAAAATAAAAGAAAAAAAAAATCTTGTGGCAAACCAATCTGCAAAGTTTGGTGGAGGTCTCACTTCCGGAGAGCTAGGGACAATGAAAAGTTTTAAAGTACAACACGAACAAGAAAAATTTACCAAGGGAGCAGATGTATTACAGACCAGAGAACAGGAACAATGCAGAAGGGGTAGAATTCTTCAGGAAATATCTCTAGTAGTGTTTTAAAAAAGGATGATAGTGCATTAAACTCTTAATAATAACTAAGACTCATTCACTTTACAACCAAAGAGCATTTTAAACAATACACAGCAAGAGACATATTACAGCAGCCAAACTGATAAAGTCTCCCAAGGAATTCTAAAAGAATTAGCCAAATACATTTTAGGCTATGTTAGCTTTACCTGATGCCTAACCTAGGAAATGTAGTGAAGAGGGCAATTCTTTGATTCATGAAGAATTAGAAGACAAAAGTACAGTCAGTCTTGGTCAGGGTATCAATAACATTATGTATCTAGTTAAATTCTTGAGGACTGGGAATTCTCTTACCCACACACAGCAAAAGTCCCAAAGCAGCAGGCCTGCACATGGATGCTGAATAACGCTCCACTCCTCTGACCAGCAGCCCTATACACCAGCTCTGGCTCTGAGTTCGCACAGCTCCTTCCTCTCCCCGACAGCTTGGGGACAATTTAACCCACCCTATGTGCTACTGCCAGCACTTCAGCTTATAGCCAATGGCAAATCACTTCCAAAAGGTGTTTCCAAATAGTGACACTTTTAGAAAATTAGTATGCTCTAGACTTGAAATATCTGGCAACGCTGAAAAGCCCACAGTCTCTAAGTAGTGACGTTTGTAAGCAATATAAACCAGAAAATACACTTTTTATTCTTCCCTTTGTGTCTAAAGTTAAGTTATTCATTTGAAGAATGGAACGCGTATCTGTGTCTTTGACATTTTAGCTTCAGGCTCATGATGGCAGGAAAGGACACGATAGGCTCTTCCTATTCTAATTCTAAATTACTTCCAAAAGAAACTTCAAAGTTTACTCAAGTTTAACTGTACTTGAGGTAGGCTTTCAGAATGGTAACTGTATGGGCATGACAAGGTACTAAAGAGGTAGAGATGTGCCGTTAAGAACCTATTAATAATAAATACAGATGCACTCACTTGCAGTTTATTCAAAAACCTATTATATCCCATTAGATTCATAATATAGCCCTTGCTCCATGGATTGCACTGATCCTCCCATCCCCACCTTTCCTTTTTGGATACGAGCTCCAAGTTTTCCCTCTGAAGGATATGTGTTTCCCCTGTGCTCTAACACAGAACTGACTTCAATGATGCTGCATTTCCAAGAGAGAGCTTTTAGAGAAACTGGAAAAGCATTTCCAGTTGTACACCTATCTGACTACATTCTGACTGATAGATGACAGTATTTCATGGGTTATTGCTGGATGGGAAAGGTATAAGAAGGCAGAATGCTGCTTGTGTGGCTTGTTATAAGATTTCATTTAATTCCAGGCTGAATTTTATAATGAATCTAAATGTTAAAGTAATGGTTATGTAACAATAAAATACAATATATTTAACAAACCTCTGTTTTATTTTACATGAGTATTTTTATCAGACTATTTCTAGTGACAACCATATCCACAGAGTGCCTGTACCGTGTTCAGAGCCCCAGTAATAATCCAGTAAGCAAAAATGTATTAGGAGTAGTAAAAAACGTAGAACAGATAATCTGGGAGGTTTTTTAGGGTTACCATCCATTTCTATCCAAGGGGTTCTGCTCATTCAGGAACTTCAAAGAGCAAGAGTCATTTAAAATATTTTCATTATTTTAAATAGGACTTAATTATCACCAATTTCAGGGTTGATTAGAAAGGAGTCTGGAAAAAATACTCTGAAATCCACAGTGCTCTGTGAGGAGCAAACCTCAAATCTGACCATCTCTGAGTATCAAGAGACCATCTATTCACCTGAATCATCTGTAATTGAGTTTACTACCTTAAAATGGATACCACAAATTCCCCAGTAAGCTAATGAGAACATTTTTCAGCTTCCACACAGCTCGTGTTTCCCAGTATCTCCTGCAGAGCTGCCATTTTAGTCAAGTTACTTCCAACATGTTGCTCGTTACAACAGCAATTTGCCAGAGGTAGTGCCAGCTCTCCCCCTCTCTAAGCCCAGCGTGGCCAGTATTGTCCCACCACTACAAAAAAAAAGAAGGCAAAGTACACTTAAGGAATGTGAGACTTGACCCAGAAGAGCAAGAGCCATGCCATGGAGAACAAAAAACTAACATGAACTCTCAGAGAAATGCTGGGACCGGATCAAATCTGATCCTTTGATATACCAGGCTACCAAGCAGCACTCTATCTGTCACTGCAAAAAACACTGCTGGAAGAACGTCTTCAGCCACCTGTCCCCATTTAAGAGCAATATATTATACTGTGATTACACTGAGGAAGGAATAAAGCTATGAGAGGAAGACTGGAGTGGAATGAGAGGCTGGGACAGGAGCAATATTGAGGAGAAACCTCCAAGGTTTTACCAGGAGAGAAGGTTAGCGGACAAACAAAGGCTCTTCTTGGGCTACTCGCTTCCTTAAGAGGCCTTCTGCAGGAAAAGAGTCCAGCAGCCTGCAGCAACCTCTGCTGCAGAGATTCCCAAGCTGTTGTCCAATTGACCACCTGCCAACAGCAAGCAGGGACCTGGCTAATAACATCGTGTACTCACTGCTGCTTGTTTCCAGCTGTTACATTCCAGTAAGAAACCCAGAAGATAGTTCAAATACTTTGCTCGCACTGTTTTTCCTGTAAGCAATTGCTCTACTAGCACAAGGACTTAAAAGGTTGAAATCCAGAGGTGAATTTGATCTCTCTGCTGTAATAAAGTCTACCCTAAAGGAAATATTTAGGAATTCCCATGTGCATGTTTTAGCTTAAAACTGAGAGGTAAGCTTTGATGCAGATGCCCACTATAATGGGGATTCAGTGTTTGATATCTGCAGATCCTAATTTTATTACTACAAAGACAAAGCATAACAGAATGCTAGCTGAGCTGCAGGTTAACACAAATAGCACAAAAGGCAGAAATGTCAGCATAGAACTGAACATGCTGAATTCCACAAATCAAAAAGGAAAGCCAAAATAAACTTTTCTATTCTACCTCTACTGCTTTGCTTCAGAACAATCTGAAACATTGTACGTACAGTGATCTTTTTATTTATTAACAGTCTGTTTTATTAGTAAGCATTACCTCTATGAAACACCCTTGGTGTTCAAACTTGTGTAAGAAGCTGCTACCGGATCATGATGGCTCAACCCTACGAGTTTGTGACTCACAAAGAGAGTGAGCAAGACGAGACGTGCCATCCCCAGTGAGAAAACTGGAAGCCATCACTCCACATACCGATTTCAGACCAAGGAACAACTGCCACTCCAACCTGCTAAAAGGGATTATACAACAGCAACTCCTTTGGCAGCAGATCGTGGTATTTCAAGACAATGATGCTTTTCATTCGATTCTGCTGTGTCTCAGGAAGCAAGTACAGCCTTAACGAGCCCTTCCAGCAGCGTGGTGGTAACCGACCAAGTATTTGAGTTGCACGGCTCAGATCAGGCACACAGTCATTCTGAAAGCATGCAACTGGGTCAGCTTGGATAACGCAAACAGCCAAAAGCCCTCTTTATCTTCTAAACGTGGAAGGTGAGGGAGGACAACATTTTTATTGGCTTCCCTTACTGACAGTGCTTACTGCTATGAGAAAAACAAGACACCTCTTGTCTTTGAAGAACATGGTCCCTGCTTCATTAATATTTTACAGAAAAAGGAAAGATCCTGAAAGCTTATTCTGACTTCCTTTCTAATCTTTCAAAGTGGAAGGGAAAATAAGGATGATTTTTAAAAGAAACTTGAACTCTCTTCCACGCCGGATGGGCCCTCTGTACATGTTTACAGGCTGCAAAAGCAGATGCGACAGCAGAACCAGCAGCTGAACCATCTCCTCAGGCTGGAGACTGCTCCCATCTCTGCGGGCTGGAAGCTGTCCCTGCCCAGCCCAGGTGCAGTGAGCCAGCTGGCTGCTCCGCACCAGTCCCACGGGCATTGCATGCAGCACTAGCCCAGGGACGTGCTGCTCAGCAAAGAAGCTGGCGTGCTTCAACTTTCTTTCATAAAGTTACTGAAAATAAACGCTGAGATCAACAGCTAAGATGACTTGGTAATCTCAAGTGTTACCCTGTCAAAATCAGTTAGAACTGTTCTTTTCCCACTGCTACCAGTTCTGTTTTCCAGCACCATTCCCTGCATCCTCACTTATATATAAATTTGGTCTCTCCTTTTGAGTTCTTAGCTATCAATAAGAGGAAGGCAGGTAGCGTGAAGTCTGGAGGCGTTTCAAAGTGCTCTTAGCAGTGCGCAGTTCCCCTCTGCATACAGAGAGCACAACTCGTTCCTTTTTTGACCTGTTTTTTAATCAGAGGCAAATGTAGTAATTATAGTCTGTCTGATTGCAAATGAAATTACAAACCTATCCTTAGGGCACAACAGTGTCCCCACCTACATGTTATGGGCCCCCAAATCTCATTTAATCTTGACAGATATGTAGTTTCCTGAAGTGATGCCTCAGTACTGTGAGTAAATCAATTTTATGAACACCTTCTCTGCAGTATTCTCATGCTCTTCCAAAAGTCTGCTAATTCATAAAGCACTTCTTATGCAACCTATGTAACTCAGTTCATCAGCAAAAGTAACCCAACACCTCTGATGACTGAGCTTTTGCTCAGTCTCTGGCTTCCCTTTGATAACCTAACTGTCTCAGCTTTATCAACTGATACCAAAGGCCTACATTATACTGTTCTCTAACAGTATCAACTTCTTTCTTTTCTTCACAAACTTTTTGCAACCCTGCCCAAACACAACACAGAACACTACGTTCATTTGGGGAAAACAAAAGCAGACATCCATGGACCCTTCAGTTCACTAGTTTTTAATACATCAAATCAATCCTGCTGACGCAGGAGATTGTTCCCTGGCAGGAGCTGAGGAGGGCACACACAATGTTCTCCCTGTACTTGTCCCAACACAGACTGCGCTCAGAGAGGACACGGATGAAGCAAAAAATCCTCTCCTGCAGCTGTGACCTGGAAGAAACGTTCCAGCCTGAAGGGTGAGAGAATATTAAAAAAGAATGAAAGCTGCACTGTCAGCAGGTCCTTGTTACCCCAAAATCAGAACTGAGAGTTACCAACACTGAACCCTCCCTTGGGCCGTGACTTCTCTCTTTGGGAAACATGAAGTAACTCGTTAGTAGAGACTCGAAGACCCACAACACTGGGCTTTGGGAAGACAGCTCTCTGCATGCCCTTGCCAATTATTTGTTCTCAACACCTGAATACATACATTTACAAAGACTGCAGTGTTTTTTATTACTTTGTTAATATCTACCTGCTACAAGGCTGTGAAGAAAAATGAGCGGCAGACAAGTAAAACTTCGTTGAGTTTTATCATCCCTTCCCTCATGATTGCTCAAGCATGGCTAGCAGATTTCTTGGCCTTGGTTCATCAAACTGTCAGTGTAATATTGCAAGAGAAGTTACAATACACATAACAGAAGAGGTTAAGAACCTGCCTAATCTATTGCCAAGGCAAAGGAAAATAGGAAAGGTTAGACCACAGATGTTTTTAAAAAACTCTTAGGAAGGCCACAGTGTTATTTCCCCGAACCAGAACTGACAGAAATCCCCAGCTTATTGAGCACTACATACTGTTATTTCATCTCAGATCACAGCAAGTAACACTCTCCCCAGTTTGTACACAATTTGCTCAAAAACATCACACACATCTGCTAATGATTCCAGCACTGAACACACTCATGCTCTATGAAACTATTCCACTTCAACACTACAGTCAGAAGATAAGAAGAGACACTGGAACATGCATAATGCACATTCTACCCAGTACGACTGCAGTCACCAAGCAGATAACAGTACAGGTAAGCTAAACTCCTTGACTAAAAAGAATTTAGTAGAAGATCTACTGGTACTCTAGTCATTGCTTAGCATTGACATCTTGGGGCAGGGAAGGCATTTTGAAGAACTGAGCAGAGGGATTCTGTGTCTACTTACCTGAATCACCCGGAGATTTAATTAGCAAACCTCCATTTTTATCATCTTTTCCTTAACAGTTCTACTTGGTGGCAGCCCTGCTTTGGATTACAGGAAAAAAAATGCCTCTTGAGCACTTTTCCCTTCAGAGATACCCCATTAACATGTCTGTATTTGGCTTTCAGCAACAATTTCTCTCTTTTTTTTTTTTTTTTTTTTTTTTAAACAAAGGCAATGTGCAAATGCAGTATCCAGCCCTAAACACTCAAAGACACAGAACAGGTACTTTCCTGGTGCCCTTAAACACCACTAGTGCACCAACTGACAGATGCTTGCAACGTGAAGTGGAAACTGAAATCTGACTCCTGCCTCAGTTTCCAGACAGCAGAACGAACAGATGATTTACCAGCCTGGCTTGCTTCTATCTTCAATTCCTCTTTCCAACACCATTCAGCCACTTGGATTACAATGATGGCAAAGCTACAGGAATTGAACTGGAAGGGCAGTTTCCAGGGTCAGCTTCAAGCTAATGTGCTCAGGACACCTGAAATTTATGTTCAACTAATTGGTTTTCTTCGAGGAATGAACTCATCCCAACCTAGCAGCACATACACAGAATAAAATGAAATGAGTTGAAATGAACAAGCAGTGAAAAAGAAACAACTATGCAAATACTACAGGTATCTATACTTAAAGACACTCAGTGAAGACTGTAATATGTCAGAAAGCACATGATTTAACCAGAACACTCAGGACTAATCCTTGCAGTCATTTACTGTGACTTCAAAAGACACATCTTTGCACAGTCTTGAAACTGAACTGCTTTGTAATATCCAAATTAGTGAGCGCAAACATCAAACATATGCAGCTCTTCCTTAGGAGAAAAAAAAACCAACAGGATAAAAACCTATCTCAGATGGAGAAACCTAAGAACACCAACATCCAGAAAGATTATTTGCTTTTAACTGCAACTGGTTCCACTTAGTGACTTCCAAAATTACCTGCAGTTCACTAGCACTTACCCTTTAATGCTACTACTGGCAATTGCTGTGTTATGTTTACAGAGCAGCGGCACACATCTCACTCAGCGCTTCTTGGGTTTCTGAGGGCAGAACATTCACATGCTCTTCTCTGACCCCACGTTCCTAATTATTGCTGTTCACGTCTATATGCAACTCATCACCAGCTGAACCAACCCAAACACCAGCTGAATTCAGCTGGTCTTGGGATTTTGGCATGCTTTGGACTAAGCCATCAGTCTTCTCTCTTTGGAATTTACCTTCTGTTCTAGGTCATTTTAGAAGCTGAATAGAAAGCTTATCTTGTTAGATGCTGTGGCCAGATGTGCTACATTTGATGGAAAGGCCAAGAGCAGCTCGGTCCAAGCAGTAACGTGTGAGTTGATTACCACCCATTAATATTGTTCTGCAAAGGAGATGAAGAACACCAATTTAAGCTGCAAACCCTACCTCATCAGCAATCCACTTCCTCCCGAACCTGATGCACAAAGCAGGGATGCAGCTGTTGCTACTGCAGCAGTGCAGGCATCTGCTGCTGCCTGGGGAAACGCAGCAGCTCACCCAAGGAAGGGGCAACCCACTCAGTAGGTCCCACAGTCCAGAGCTGCCTTGCACAGCTGCCAAAGCTGGACCATCCTACCTGGAAAAAGACTTCTTGGAAATGCACCTTCACAGAGGGTTCAGCAAGAATTTGCTTCCTGAAAAATCCAGCAATAATGTGTCTCAAGTGTTTTATGTATTATGCCAATGTTAACACGGAGAAGTACAAGGCCTGGGTCAAAGCCAGTTAATCCAAAGGGCTGTTCTTAAGTAAACAGTGGAAAACCACTCTACTTCAGAGCCTCTCATAGAAACGCACACAGGAAGCCTCTCTTCCCCCTTCCGCTGAACCAAATGTGCCAAGTAAGTTAAATGATAATCTAGTAGTAAGCATATGTGCGAAATAGTAGGCCTTTGTTTGAAAATATCTGGACCACAGCTGGGAGTTGTGAATAGTCTGTAACTAAATTAAGACAAGTTTAGACTGCATAATGACCTCAACCTTTGTTGAAGGAACCTTTGTTTTTAAACAAATTGCAAGTGGTAAGATGAGAGGGAGTAGTAGTTTTGGACACTGAAACTTCTCAATTACAGTTTAAGTACAACACGAGCAGCATTAGGGTACACTGTCCCCACACATCTGTTTCCAACTTACTTTGCTCTGACACCACTTTCCAATCTCTAAAGATTCACATCTGACTGGGCCTCCCTTTCTTCTATTGCTCTAGAGAAGCGGTGCATCCTTTATTTTCAAAAGAGAAATGAACAGACCATTCACGTCCCAGCATCACCACTACAGGTATTTCATTACTGCAATTCCTGCTCTCCACATTTAATGCACCTCACACCTTTGCAGAATTTAAAGCGGTTTCCGCTGGTAAGAGGCACAGGATGAGAACCCGCCTGCCTTCTTTACTTGCACGTTAACAGAAAGCAGCACACAAACAAGCTCAGTGGGGTTTCCAACTTCCCTGGCTCAGACAGAACCCTCTCGCTGATGAAACTACCAAAAAAGGGCTGGCTGTGCTGGTAAAGCCCGCAGCAGGTATTCACGCCCTGAGAATGATAAGCGAGGGTCACTGCAAGCAACAAGTTTAGCCTCTACCATTCTGCACCAGACTTGAAAAAGCGACAGCACTGTGAGGGCTGGCATGCAGCCATCCAGCGCTCACACACGTGGGGACCCAAGCGTCCAGGAAGTAAGAGCAGATCGGCTCCTGGCCTTACCGTAAGGTGCACACGCTGCTAGACGTCTGGGTAGCTGTCAGACTTGACAGATGGGGGTTTTTAGGCTGAATTACTCAGGCTCCCTTCTTGATCCTGCACCATCACACAAAAGAAAGCATTTCCCCCATCATAGCTTTGCGTGCCCAGGTCTCCCAAGCACCTCTTTAGCCCTGCAAAGACATTCATAAGACTTAGTAACTGCCCTCATCTAGCCAGGTTTGGATTAGCAATTGCTTACAGGGGCTACCTGAAATACCTACGCAATATTTTCCAGATGTTGCTTAAGGTCTATTTACTGTACATTAAGTTCTATTTATTGTGCACACTGGATTGCCTCTGTGGTTGTGTTAAGCAGAGTCGTGTTATACACACTCTCTATGCAGAGTACACAGTCCAAGGTTTTAGGAACCATTCCAGTAAACGAGTCATAGTGATTAAAAAGCAAAATACACATCATTGCTACAAGCATCATAACATGACACATAATAGTAATTTCTTTAGAAGCGTGAAGCAGATGTTTTAGAGTAAGAAATATTCATCTGAATGCACGCTTTGCAAATATGCGAAGATGTGCTCAAACACAGAACAGCCAGCTTTTAGAGACTTAGACTGCAGCCATTTCAAATGTTTGTGTTGCTGACATAAGAAACAAAATTTAAAAAATAGATGGAGAACAGACAATAAGCGAAGAATTCCCACGCGCTGACTTAGTAACATCTCATCCTGAGGAGCGAGACAAGACTTCCACTCCAGGCACATTCTGTTCAGTTTTCCGTCCCATTATTCTCACTGCTAAAAAAACCACAGCTGTTTTCTATCAGGACACCCACGTTGGCAAGCCACCCCGAGGCAAGGACACGGCGCAGAGCAGGCTCTGTGAACTCGTCCCAAGGTGCACCACTTGGGCTGTCCTCAGCTTCCCTCGGGGTAGAGCCCACGTGCCGTCCCTTCCATGGCTCTGTGCTGGGTGGCACACCAGCCCTTCTTATCCCGAGGTGATTACAGAGGTGTGCTTTTAATGGACTGAAGACAAGGCATGGCCCTGCCAAACAGCAAGCCAGTTCCTATGACAACTTTCCACTGCAGCCTGGCTGGAGACCATTAATCCACCTTCCTCAGGCCAAGTAGTTCCTACACAGTAACACTTCCGTGGGTCATTACAGACCTCCGCAGGACTTCCAGCAGTGTCCAAGCAATGGCAGGTTGCACTGTACCAAGCTACCCCGATCCCACAGCATTCCCTCATTTTGAATTTATACAAAAGAAGAGGGTTGCTGAGCACACCCAGTTTTGTCTCTCACCCACCATTTTCTGGGCAGAGCTGCAGCCAGCCCTTCAGCCTGTCAGAATCCAAAACTCACACAGGACACAAAGGCTGTGGGTCAGCTCACTTTGCCCCAGGGAACCAGCAGCCTACCCTGCCACCAGCCCCAGGCCATCTCCTGACAACAGCTCGCTGCAAACTAACAAGCTGCATTTCATTTTTTAACTGAAGCACTACTTTATTAAGCTGAACCACAAATCACAGGTAGGAGGCGAGCAAATAAACCTATCTGCTTTTTCAATAAGCACCATTTAAACATCATATTTAAATAGTTTGTTTCCTTTTCACTTTAGATGCACAAACAACATACACGCAATTTTTAAGGGAAACACAACATTCCTTTCAGTGTTTTCCTAAAGAGTACAATACTGCAGTGTTTACCAGTAAACATCAAACTGAGGTTTCTGGTTTTTTTGAAAAACAAACTTTCCCCGTGATGTTAAAAAAGTGCAGGACAAACATTTCCAGTGGTTTTAGGAAGGCGTTAGCAACTTTCAAGTTATACTGGGAATCAAACATGGCAAACAGTAACAACTACAGGGTTTCTCTTTTTGCTACTATTAGGAGTTGCCTATAAACTGGAAACTTGCCTGAGAAAATTTCAGCTTGCATCTGATTTTTTTGCTAGCGTATATCCTAGAAGCAGCGTATATAACACTAATGCAACCAAAGCAAATGTACTAACACACTCTAAATTTCAAACCTCAGCTGAAAACAGTTGTCCCATTCTTACAATTTTTCTCCCCATTTATCTCTGCAATTGTACTTCATTCAATGGAGCATTTTAAACGTAATTCAGTGGTGCATTCTGCAATACAGTTTGCTTGAATGACGCTATACAGAGTAAAGGTTGTATTGTATTTTATAATGAAACAACGTCCATGCTTGAACAAACTCCAACTGCTGTTAATCAAACCAGCAAGTTCCTGAATGATCTTTCGGAGTCAGGACTAATGGCAATAGATTATTTTAAATAGCAGCCCTGCTCTAAAGTATGTTTAGGTTGACACAGGCTGACGGACTGTGACAGACCCCACAGCCAGCCTGCAGTTAAAACACGGCGGTTTGCCCTCTGTGCCAGCGTGACAAACGCAGCATGCAACCTGAAGATCAGCGCGTAGCTTTGAGTTTTGCTTCTGGTTTTCAACAAAGCCATGCAGCACGTAAGAAGGCTTGCAAGCCTTCCTATCTCCCATTTGTTCACTAGTCACCATGTACTGCCCAGTTCCCAAAGCAAACAGCCGGATGGATCAGTGGAATCATAGAATCGTTAGGGTCAGAGAAGACCCCTCAGATCATCTGGTTCAACCGCCAAACACAGCGTGTTTGAGCCGGTGATAAGGTGCTATTCTAAACTGAGGCACACAGGTAAGACTGCATCTTTATACACATCACCTAGAAAGCGCACTGCAATCTTTGCGGTTTAGATCTTCCAGAACTAACTAAAAAATAAAAACTTTTCCAAAGTCATCACGCAATGTTGGGGGCAATGTTCTCAAGGCCGTTTCCAAAAGGCTCCCGGGCATCCAGCCGGGCAGCCCTCTGAAAGCCAGCACCGGAACGAACGCGAGCGTTTCACCATCGCATAGTTCAGGAAAGCCTAAAACATCCTGCACGGCAAGAAACCGTGCTGCCTGTTACAGCACCCAGGAAAACAGAGGGAATGCTTCCACCGTACGTTTTACAGCAGAATTTTTGGCACAAAACAGAGGCATAAGCACGGGTCGAGTCAAGCAGCCGCGTGCTGCTCGGGCTCCGGTGCCGCTACGGCCGCGGTTGGAGGGGGCAGCGCGGGGCTCAGCCCGACAGAGGGTGCCTCCCCTCAGCGGCTGAAGGGGAAGTGCCTCAGGCGTACTGCCGGAGCTCCGCTCTCGGCGCTCCCCCTCCACACAGAGCCCCCTCCCCGGCTGCGCGCCCGAGGGAAGCGGCTCCCCCCGCCCGTTCCCCCCCCCCAGTTCCGAACGGTCGCTTCCAACGGTCCCCGCCACGCGCCCGGCGCGCGCACGCGCACCCGCACGCGCGCACTACCCCCGCGCGCCCGGGCCGCTCCTCACCTCCTGCCGCGCTCGGAAGAACTACCCCGCACAACTGCCGCAGCGCCGAGGCGGCAGCATTGCGCATGCGCGGCTCAAGCCCCGCCCTCTCCGGGCGCCAGGGAGCGGGGAGAGTGTGCGAGGCCGGCGGCTGGGCGCAGGCGGCAAGGGAGTGTCGGCAAAGTGCCCACCGGCAGGGCAGCCTCACGGCCAGAACTGGGGACCTGCCCCAGGGAAGCGCCCGTGCCGCTCCTTTGCTCTTTCCCAAAGAAAACTCTCACTGTCCCAGGTAAACTCTTGAGTTACCCCTCAGCAGGAGGCAGTCAGCAGAGCCAGTCTGACGTTTTCGTTGGTGTTTGTGCGTATGTGTGACCCACCCGTGCTGGGAGGCCTGGCAGCAGGCTGATGGCAGACACCCGGATCTGCCTTTTTCCCTCGGACTCCCTTAGTTCAGCAGCAAGGAAGCGCTTCCCTCCTGGGCCACCACCGAAGTGAAGCCAGGCAGTGAAACACATAACCCAGAGCATGGGTTTAATGGGCTGTGTTGGAAACTGGGCTGGAGGTGTGTATCCCACGTGCCATGTGTGCACAGCTACAAGGAAGGCTTTTCCTTTTCAATCACAAATCCCAGGCTAAATGCAGCTCCTGAGATAAACCAATTAACAAGCCCCATCAGCAGGTGGGCACAGTGCAGAGTCACAAAGCATTAAGGCATCCTCCTGCTGTCTCACAGCCAAGACCTCAGTCTGGAAGCAGCTTCTTGCTCTCGCAGGAACCCAAAGTGCACACTCACCCCTTTCGCCAAATGGATTCTCAAGGCCTTTCCTGTGCATTAAACAACATAGTGTGATGTGCAGAGCAGCACAAACCATTACAATGATACCCCTTTTGATCCCTCTTTGTTCTGGTAAGTTTAGGGAATTTGGGTCTGTGTTGCATAAAGACATCCTAGACTTCTGGGACCCAGCTCTTCAAGGACGTGGTCACACTGCAGCTCAAGTCAGCCCCCAAGACCTCTGCCGGATGCTAAAGGGCCTCACAAGGGGCTCGTGTTTGGCTGCCAACAACCTGGGATTGATTTCAGCTCAACTGGCAGCTCATGCAGAGTGGATCCCAAAGTCCCTGCTCCCCCTTCCTCTTCTGACAGAAGCAGTGTCCGATGGGCTGGAGCTGTATCTTCGCTCTGTGGGAAAGAAGCAGTTGCTATCATTTACTGACTCGAACTCCTCTGAGTCAATAAATTCAGAGACATGCTCTCAGCAGTTACACTGGCAGCTGGCTCAGGTCCCACCTAGTTCCTGTAGACTCATTCCCTTCTCACTCAAGAAAATCTCATCTACTTGGATGCAAAGGGATCCATTCCCAGGATCTTTACTCACGGATGTCAGCAGCTCTTGCAGAGACTCTTGCAGATTTTTGTTGTTGTTGTTGTTATTTTTTCTTTTATGTAGGAGACTGTGACACTCCCAACTGCTTTTAGAGCACATCTATATGTCAGTACTAAATCAGCTTAAGTGGGAAGGCCAGGAAAGGTTGCACTCTGCTTTACCAAGACAGAAGAAAGCCAGAACAGCATTCATCATCATCAGTAATAATCACCATAGCAAAGTCATAAAAATGATACCACTTAACTAAGCAGAGCTGGTGACCTCCCAGTTACTCAAACAATTATTGCTGGTAGAAGAAACCTCACTTGCAATATGGTAATGAAAAACAACAGAGGTCGAGGAAGTGGTGAAACAAATATGTGTGTGAGGATGTGAAAGACCTGAAACAACCAACCTAGATCAAAGTGAAGATTTCTGAGTAGGCCAAGTGGGCACTGCGGGGCCATAGGCTGAGGCTGCAGGGCTTGTTCTGCCACCAGAACATACGCACTTGAGTCACAGAATCACAGAATGGTTTGGGTTGGAAGGGAGCTTAAAAACCATCCAGTTCCAACTCTCCGTTATGTCCAGGGACACCTTGCACTAGACCAGGTTGCCCAAAGCCCCTTTCCAACCCTGCCTTGAACATCTCCAGGGATGAGACAGGGCAGGGAAGATAGAAGTGTTGCAATCTCACAATGGCTGTTCTAAAATGGGCTTCAGAAAGACAGAATGTTTCTAGGAAAGCTAGCTGCGAGCAGATCTGAGTCCTGGAAAGCAATGCACAAGCCAAGTCTCTTGTATTTATACTTCCTGGCTCTTTTCTTTGTCTCTGCTGGCTGACACTTCTTATTGCTCCCATACTCTACAAGGCAGATGCACAAGACTAAGGCAAGATTTATATGTATGCAAGTGCATCCCATTACCAACCCATGATAGCACATCTGGGACCAGCCTGCTGCAGCAGTGAGCAGTGGTGTGTGTAGTGCTGCACCCACCTCACTCACAAGGAAAAGGGATGTTTCTGCCTTGTGATCCCCTTCCAAGTGTTCCAGCTGGGATGTGGGCTCCTGTACAAGCCACAGTTTTTGCCATGATTGCAGGGCTTCCTTCAGAGCCATGGTAGTGACAAGGTTCTGATCTCAAGGGGATTTGAATCCCAGCACCATCCCTCCTGCTTTGGCTGGTCCCTTTGAAGCAGCAGCAGCTGTTATGGAAGCAATGACTCTCTCCAGTCCTGGCTTGCTCGCCCTCTTGACTCACCAGCTGGACCTTGCTGACACGATCCTCTTGTCACCTGAGAGGATAAATGGAGACAGGAGGAGCAGGAGAACCAGGCTCCAGCTCATTGATCAATGCAGAAGGGATGTGCAGCAGGAAGTCCAGCTGCATATTTCATCCTGTGTGGGGCAGGGACTAGCGCCCAGGACACTGTCACCCTGGCACAAACGCACAGTGTGGCTTCCCTTCAGAACTGGTGGGGATGAGTGCTCTGTGCATGTACATGGTGTGTGCCCGCCCGTCGGTGTGCCTGCCTGTTTATGTGTCTGCCTATGCTTCTCCCCTGCCCATTTCTGCATGCTTCTTTAAGCATCTCTGCCTCTCCTTGCCTGTGCGTCTGTGCGCATTTCTCTGCACGTCTGCTCTTCCCTTTGTCTGCCTCTCAGCATGTGTACGTGTGTGTGTGCCTTTCTGCGTGCCTGTGCATCCACCTGGCTCTTTGTGTGCGTTTGACCGTACCCATCTCTCTGCCGTGTGTCCCTCCACTCCTACACCGACTCATCTATCCATTTATCTATTCATCCACCCACCCACCCACC